>JAVTVY010053250.1:0-25382 GCA_036873755.1 Hanleya hanleyi | reverse complement strand
AAAATGTATACACGTTTGTAAGTACTTTTATCATATTATGTTTTGAAGGTATTCCGTCCCGATGTTACATGGATATGACGATATGAAGATGTGGGGTATTTTACCAGTTCCGGAGAATGCGACCTGAAATAATTTTTTTTTTTTTTAAAATCCAGGAAAAGAACAGTTTTTTTTAAAATAACGTTTCGAGAAGTTGACTTTCTCTAATCGGCATAGATATACGAACGTCCAACATTCCGGCGGAATGTCACCATCACTCTTCCAAGAAGGAACATTTAAATCGGAGTGGATATCTCCTTATTTCAAAGAATATCATTGGTCAATTCAAATTTTCAAATAGAATGCGTGATTTTCATTGGCCTGTGCATGAGACATTAGAAGAAGATTCCGCCAATCACAGGGATTCTCTAAAAATTACTCAACAACGTACCGGCGTAAAAGACTCAACTCTCAACTCATCTCCTCTTTCCTTATCTTCTCTCCCCTTTCTAGTTAAACCGTACCAGGCCTGGGTGGGTGGGGGGGGGGAGGGGTGGGGAATCCCCTACCAAATTTTCTGCGCTATCTCAGGAACGACAAAAAATGGAGAGCTGAAACTCCGTGACCTTATAGTTTATCATATTGGGGTCATTTTGAACCTATTTGCATAACCCCCCGAGCAGAGGATCATAGGTTAATTCAAGATGGCGGCCACTTGGGGTACCAAAAAAGTGATGTTTTCGTCATATTTCTTCAACATTTCTGCTTTTCCGCAATGAAAAGTGGGAAAAAACTATTTTATTTCACATCACATTAAAATTTACTAATTTATCATGGAGTTTTTGCGAAAAAAAATGCGCTAATAAAAAATTCGGAAAATCTGACCGAAAAATCGACCAAAAATGCCGTTTTTGAAAATGACGTCTCTGTGACGTCATCAGACGCGGCCATCTTGGATCTTTTTACATTTTCTGGTAGAGCTTGACCCAAGGGTGTAGTGTGCTAAGATTCAGATTTCGGCACCTCCCCCTTCAAGAAAGGTCCAAAAAAGCCCAGGCCAGATAAGGCTAAAGGATGTGGACAGCTGAGCCTGTAGGCGACGGCTCGGGGTAACCTGTCCCCCCTTCTCTGGGATAAAACATAAAAGCATATGGGTTGGGTTAGGGTTAGGGTTCATGTTAGGGGTACAGTTAGTTTTAGGGGTTGGTTCAGGGTTAGTGTTACAGTTAGTCTTAGGGTTAGTTCAAGATTAGGTGGTATGGGTTTAAACATAAAGGGGAGAGTCCGTCCAGGGGGAAACATGCGCTAACACGATAATACCGTATTGTGGCTTCTCATATTGTTCCATTAACGTGAGAATGGTGTTAGAATGTACCAGTTAACTTCTTCCTCAAGAGGATATATCACAACAACCATGTTATCGAGTTATCATATATCGAGACTACTAATTGCCACTTGAAAAATATAAAAAATGTCCAGGATATTGCCAATAGTGTGGGTTGCTCAGCGGGAGTCTCGCAGAAAAACATGTATTGTGTTCTTTCTTTCTTCTATGAATAAATTTTATTCTATTGAATTGGTTTACTATCTTGCGACTGAGGTGAATGGATTTATTTAAAGTTTTACCACAGTGGGCGTTCACGGGACTTATTCAATTGTCTGGGCAACAATCCGATAGGCCGCGAACTGACATTCAAATATCACTGTCTGATGTCGGTTTCGGTTATGCGACAGTTGAAAATTCAGCTTTCCATCTCACAATACTGAAAGTAGAAGACGGAAAGCTCTACATCGCCTCCGTATTCGAGATTTAATTCATTTTGCTGGAATACGGGAGCGGTGCATATATATTTCTACTTTCAATTTTGCGAGATGGGAAGAAACCACTGTCGCGAGTTCCGGCGTGAAATGCAAAAGGCAATAAAATCAAGGTTAGATAATTTATATACGTTAGTTGGATGTTCTTGTGTTCTCGTAAATACCTAATATGTACCAGGAATCCGGTGTAAATAACTGCTGGCCCACGCTAATGATCAAGAGAAACTGGTGCGATTAACTACTCTAATTTTTACGTAATTAATCAGTAATTAAATTCTTGGGTGACCGTGTGCATGGTCTGTTTGTATGAGAGCTTTTGTGCATAGACATCTCATTGGAATACCTAAACTGAGCATTGCGGAATCGAACCATTCCGGCTTAATTAGACCTGACAAGGCGTTATGAACTCCCACTAAATAAGAAAGCATGTAGACACGGTGATAGAGCGCCAGGACGAGTCAAACTATCAAAGAGATCGGTACTTACGGCGCTCCAGGGACGGTATCGTACTACAAAAACACAGATTACAATAGAAAGGTAAGGTTTTTCTATACACTCTCTAAAACGCTAATGTTAGATTTAACATCTAAAGAGATGGAGAAGGGAAAGCATTTAGAAAGTGTCGTATTTATCACATATAAGTGTTAAATGCAACATTTTAAGCTGTTGTATTCACCACTTAAAAGTGTTCGTCCAGGGGGAAACATGCGCTAACACGATAATACCGTATTGTGGCTTCTCATATTGTTCCATTAACGTGAGAATGGTGTTAGAATGTACCAGTTAACATCTCCCTCAAGAGGATATATCACAAAAACCATGTTATCGAGTTATCATATACCGAGACTACTAATTGCCACTTGAAAAATATAAAAAATGTCCAGGATTTGTATGAAGAGATATTGCCAATAGTGTGGGTTGCTCAGCGGGAGTCTTGCAGAAAAACATGTATTGTTGTCTTTCTTTCTTCTATGAATAAATTTTATTCTATTGAATTGGTTTACTATCTTGTGAGAACTAATTCAGTCTCATTATCCAGGTGAATGAATTTATTTAAAGTTTTACCACAGTGGGCGTTCACGGGACTTATTCCATTGTCTGGGCAACAATCCGATAGGCCGCGAACTGACATTCGAAATTATATCACTGTCTGATGTCGGTTTCGGTTATGCGACACTTGAAAATTCAGCTTTCCATCTCAAGTTCAAGTTCAATTTATTGCTCAAAAACTTTACACAAAAGTATGGAGCACACACATATATATAGTTCATCGTCGTACATGGCGGGATTCAACTTACTATGTTACAGTCAGTTTCGATCCTATTCTTATAAACCTCACAAGCTTAAATATAGTCCTCCTATTACCATTAAGAAGAGCAACAAAATGGTTCATATCTCTGTGTCTAGTAAAATATTTTGGTATCAATTCATTTCTCTCTCTCTCCATTCGAGGACATTCTATTAGAAAATGAAATTCGTCTCCTAGTTTATCTAAGGTGCACAGTTCACACACTCGCATATCTCTATAGTGATATTTCGATACCTTCCCGTCTCGATAGGTAGACGATGATTCACCGTGAGAAACCTGCAGAACGTTATGCAGTCTTGATATGGCAAATAATTGAAGTAATTTTCTAGGCCAAATTCAAGTTTAAAACAGTTATACAGGTAACATTTTGTACTTTCGGTAACCGTAGACCTCCATTCTTGCATATACTGATCGTGGAGTTTGAGTTGCCTTCTGTATCCATTTCGGGTTATAATTCTCGTAATTCTCCCATCCACATTGATCCAAGATACCTTTCACGAGAAGGATCCAAGGTGACGAATAAATTCCATTTACGTGTAACTTGCACATAACCCCATGCATTTTATAACTTAATTTGGCGTCTTTACCACTCCAGATTTTGCACCAGAAATTGACCACTCTACATTTCACTACAATATTCAACGGAAATCTCCCTAGCTCTCCGTAGACCATACACGTTGGTGTAGAGGTCTTTAGATTCAACATGTGCTTCAGAAAAGATAATTGAACTTTCTCTATTAAGTCTAGCTTACAGTAGCCCCATATTTCACAGTTGTACAATAGTATGGGTAATACCAATAAGTCAAACAGCTCCAGTTGTATTTTAATCGGCAATCTGTGTACTCTACATTTCCCAATTAAACTATACATAGCTTTTTGGCCCTGTTCAGCTAATGATTTAATCCCTAGGGGGAAGTTACTATTATACGAAAATATCAGGCCTAAATATCTAAAGTGATCCACAATCTTCAATGTTTTCACCCCTGTATCTAAACTCCGGGTAATTCTTCACTTTCCTTTTTTGGAATATTATCACATTTGTTTTATCCACATTCACTTTCAATTTCCACAACGTGCAATAGGTGGAGAAGGAGTCTAACGCCTTTTGTAAACCCTCCATACTGTCGGAAAATATCACCGTATCATCCGCATACATAAGCAGCATGATTTTTAGCATCACATCTATATCATTACTTTCAATATCAACGGGCTTACTACCTTGGCTTAATAAGAATTCTTCTAAATCATTCACAAACAATGCGAATAGTAGAGGCGACAAATTCTCCCCTTGACGGACTCCTTGATTACTAATAAAATATTCCGAGGTGTCAGATCCCATTCACTCTAACACAGGACTTAATCTCTTGATAAATATTTCTAAGTAGATTCAGCATCTTACCACCAATACCTGTATCTAGGACTTTTTTCCATAACCCTACTCTCCAAACAGAATCAAATGCTTTTTCGTAATCTACAAATACACAAAAGAGCTTTCTTTTCTGTGCTAGGAAAAGGTCGATTAAGCATTTAAGAACAAATGTGTGATCTACGACACTATAACCTTTTCTGAAACCTGCTTGGTTTTCCGACATCAAGTTATTATCTTCTACGTAAGTTGATAACCTGTTATTTATCACTCCTGTAAATACCTACAATACTGAAAGTAGAAGACGGAAAGCTCTACATCGCCCCCGTATTCGAGATTTAATTCATTTTGCTGGAATACGGGAGCGGTGCATATATTTCTACTTTCAATTTTGCGAGATGGGAAGAAACCACTGTCGCGAGTTCAGGCGTGAAATGCAAAAGGCAATAAAATCAAGGTTAGATAATTTATATACGTTAGTTAGATGCTCTTGTGTTCTCGTAAATACCTAATATGTACCAGGAATCCGGTGTAAATAACTGCTGGCCCACGATAATGATCAAGAGAAACTGATGCGATTAACAACTCTAATTATACGTAATTAATCAGTAATTAAATTCTTGGGTGACCGTGTGCATGGTCTGTTTGTATGAGAGCTTTTGTGCGTAACCATCTCATTGGAATAGCTAGACTGAGCATTGCGGAATCGAACCATTCCGGCTTAATTAGACCTGACAAGGCGTTATGAACTCCCACTAAATAAGAAAGCATGTAGACACGGTGATAGAGCGCCAGGATGAGTCAAACTATCAAAGAGATCGGTACTTACGGCGCTCCAGGGACGGTATATCGTCCTACAAAAACACAGATTACAATAGAAAGGTAAGATTTTTCTATACACTCTTAAAACGCTAATGTTAGATTTAACATCTAAAGAGATGGAGAAGGGAAAGCATTTAGAAAGTGTCGTATTTATCACATATAAGTGTTAAATGCAACATTTTAAGCTGTTGTATCCACCACTTAAAAATGGTGAATACAACACTTTCTAAGTGCTTTCCCTCCTCCAACACTTTAGATGTAAAATCTAACATTAGCGTTTTAAGAGTGTATATGTAGAAATAAACACTAAAATTTTCTGTTTGCTTTTCTTAAATTGTACATTGATATTCTCAATTTTAACACTATACTGTTATCGAATATATGAATTAAACATTGATGTTCTGCTGTTCAGGAGTGTCATTACAATTTGAAGATCAGTTTGCACATTTACAATACGACTAAATGAAAGAAAAACAAATAAAAAAAATTATTTAGTGAAGAACTCCATGTTCTAAAACTGTTATAGTGTTCTGGTTTTGGTACATTACACTTTGAACACCAGTGTTTGCGTTTAGAATACGACTACATAGAAAACAATTTGAATACTACTTTTCTCTAGAACACCAAAACAGTGCTCAAAAGTGTTACATCAGACCACCTTTTGGTGGAACAAAGTTTAGTGTGTATACAGTACAGCGATACCTGTACAATCCAACAAGCTTGCGCTTAGACATAGAGTTCTTCCCTTGAGGAGTAGCGAAACTACAGTTGCTTGCATTAAGTTAAAAAAAGTCAATTCTTCAAGAATTCTACCGAAAGCTGTATACTTAAAGTATGCTTGCATTAATCTTAGAGACGAATGTAATTGTTTAACCCTACCAGGCCTGGGTGGGGGCATTATGGTCTCATCTTCCAAACTTTCTACCCTACCTCTGGAACTACAACAAACTGAGAGTTGACACCCCTGGGCTTTGAAGTTTATTATACTGGCGTCATCTTGAGACTATTTGCATAACCCCCGGAGCAGAGAATCATGGGTAAATTGAAAATGGCGGACATGTTGCCAGAAAATTTCGTCATTTTTCTTCACAATACCCGCTCTTCTGCAGTGAAAAGTGGGAAAAAACTATTTTATTTCACATTAGATTATTATTCACTAATTATTATTATTACTAAAAGCTAACAGTTTTAGCGAAGAAAACACACAAAAAAATAGAAAACTTGATTTGAAAAAAAGCTTTTTAAGTTTGTGGTAGTGTGTTAAGTTCCAGTCCACTAGCTCAAGGAATAAGAAAATCTTTAGGGGACCGAAATGCCCTCCCCCGCCTCGAGGCCTAAACATGTCCCAGATCGTCTAGGACAGGTCGGGTTGAGGATTATTCGTCTAAACGTCATGGTACAATGAAAAAAACTTTTTAGAGCCTTTTTAGTTCTATATAGAACCATTCACTACTCTAATAGCATTTTCCGTTTATAACGATATATTATTTAACTATAGTTCATTTGCTTCTGACGATATCCATATTAACACATAGATGGCCGCAAACGTTTCTCCGGAGTGTTTTTCAACGACCACCCTTTTGCACTTTCCGTCCCTTCTCTGTTGGCTTTTTGCTCTTATATCCGGATCGACAAACAATTGAGAGCTGAAACTCCGTGACTGTTTAGATTATCATATTAGGGTCATTTTGAGCCTATTTGCATGACTCCCCCGAGCAGAGGATCATGAGTAAATTCGAAATGTCGGCCATGTGGGGTACCAGAAAAGTGATGTTTTCGTCAGTTTTCTTCAATTTTTGCTTTTCTGCACGAAAAAGTGGGTAAAACATATTTTTCATATCAGATTATTATTTAGTAATTTATCATGCAGTTTTTTTTAAGGAAAAACCAAAAATAAAAAAAATCGAAAATTCTGACCCAAAAATGCTGTTTTTGAAAATGACGTCACTGTGACGTCATCATGGTGGCCATCTTGGATTTTTTTTATACATATTCTTGTAGAGCTTGACCCAATGATATAATGTGGTAAGTTTCAGCCCTCTAGCCTTTGCGATAGCGAAAATATATAAGGGAGGGGGCGGGCGGCGGGGGGCACTTTCCCCCTACCCAGGCTGTGGTACACCCCCAAATCGCCCAGGCCAGATAGGGTTAAATCATATCGACAGTTCCTCATTGCGAACATATCGTTCATGGAAGAAGAATGTAATTTTCGATGGCAATTTTCTGCAACACATCAAGACTTGGCAGATTTGCTTTCTGCAGCAAGATGATTGATGGTCATTAAACACAAACTTCAATGCTCTAGTCTGTAATTTTCGAGATTTTTGGAGTTAACGGGGCCAGAGTGATGTCGTCAGCCAAAATTAGACAAAACAAAGGACTTGTAAATAAGTAATCTAGAGATTCATCCAAGCTACATGAGAGTCTCTTTTCTACATTTAGTTGTTTGTTGGTATTTCTAATAATATTAATATACCAACATGACTGCCAAATTTAAGTTCGTTCAACACCCATGCAGTAGCTTACTGCACTAGTGCGTTTCACAGGGCAGTTATTCACATTTACTGCCTTGTGTTTCACTTGAGATTCATTTACTGGAGTTGGTATATACAGGTTTATGGAGGTGGTTTAACCCTACCTGGCCTGGAGGGGGCGAAATGCCCGCCCCCCCCCCCTACCAAACTTTCTGCGCTATCTCCGGAACGACAACAAAATGGAGAGATGAAACTCCGTGACTTTATAGTTTATCATATTGGGATCATTTTGAGCCTATTTGCATAACCCCCCGGAGCAGAGGATCATGGGTAAATTCAATATGGCGGCCACGTGGATCCCAGAAAAGTGATGTTTTTGTCATATTTCTTCAAAATGTCTGCTTTTCCGCGATGAAAAGTGGCCAAAAACTATTTTATTTCACATCACCTTAATATTTACTAATTTATCATGCAGTTTTTGCGGAGAAATTGCATAAATCAAAAATTCGGAAAATCTGACCGAAAAATCGACCTAAAAATGCCACTCTGACGTCATCACGGCGGCCATCTTGGATTTTTTACATTTTCTGGTAGAGCTTGACTCAAGGTTATAGTGTGGTAAGTTTCAGCCCCCTAGCTCAAGGGGTAAGAAAAATAATTAGGGAGGGGGCCAGGCCACAACAGGTCCCAGAAAGCCCAGGCCAGATAGGGTTAAATGAAAAATAGAACATTGGGATAATGTAAATTGTTTAATTTCAAATTTGGATCAGACGTGTCCATGGTACTTGCACGCAGTACACTCTATGCGCAGGACCACGCAGTACACTCTATGTGCAGGACCACACAGTACACTCTATGCGCAGGACCGAAAATTGAATGAATTATGGTTTACATAGGTAATTTGAAAGAAAACTAAAATATTGGGACAATGATAATTGACAGTTTCATTTCTGATATCGGTTCAGACGTGTTTCACTGTACTTCCTGCGGAAGTTAAACCTGTATAATCCGACCACGCTTAAGAGAGAGGTTGGTTGCAGTATACCGTTGTTAGAATGAAAACTAAAATACTCTTCTCGTTTAATTCTGTTATCGATGTGGGCGTGTTTCACTACTGTATTTCCCGGAAGTGGAATTTGTATAGTCTGACCATGCCGATAGGGTCGATTTTTGCTGGAGTTGGATTTATACAGGTGGTTTGAATGAAAATTAGAATAATGGGACATTTTCTTCGTTATAATGTTCTGAGAGAGAGACAAAAATGGCCACTTGCGGAGCGATATGTAATAACTTAACGTGTATTGTTCGGCCTTCATCAGGTGAAATACCATCTCGCGAGCCAGTTTATCGATCGATCTGTTAGGATATCTGTGTACAATTTGAGACTGAGTGAATGAAATAGCTCCCAGATTTTCTCCCTGTCTTGCATTCTTCTTTAACAGGCATTGTCGATCAACGTCAATAGCCGCAGGCCTAATCTATATATGTGTAGATATTAAATCATCATGACCCACAGGGGCTCGTTACCGTTGTTAATTGGTTAATTGAGTTGATTACATGGGGGCGGAGTCCAGGTAGGGAATAAATGAGGGAGGACAATCAAGTCGGAGCCGTCACCTCACCACGCTCATAATCCTCTTGTTTTATATCCCCTTGTCTTCGAAACTCGAATAAACTTCCCTTTTAACAGATCGAGAAATGGTTAAAACGCATATGTCTTACTTGACCTTCTCCCGATCTGGCCTCTTTATGCAAAAAGTCCATTTACCCGCCAAATTTTAACCGATATTTCCAGATTGACCAAAATCTCGATAATTCCTCTCGCCACAGTGCCCGAGAACGAGCGAGACTTTCTCGCCAGGGTTCGTCGCGAGCCAGCTGGTATCAGTTGAGACCAAAATGACGGAAGACGAGAGCAAGCAAGCTGAGACTGCCTGTCCCACAGGACACGATGTTGTTATCCAGGGGCAGGCAGGAACTGGAAAAACGCTTTTAATAAGAAAAGTGGCAAAGCTTTTGAAACAACAGGGAAAGAATGTTGCCCTTACAGTCACCACGGGCATAGCGACTGACGGCTCGCGAAGAACTCAAGCCTGGCGAAGAAGTCTCGCTCGTTCTCGGGCACTGTGGCGAAGGGAATTATCGAGATTTTGGTCAGTCCGGGAATATCGGTTAAAATGTGGCGTCTAAATGGATTTTTTTTGCATAAAGAGGCCAGATCGGAAGAAGGTAAAGTATGATATATGCGTTTTAATAATTTTTCGATCTGTTAACAGGGAAGTTTATTCGATTTTCGAAGACAAGGGGATATAAAACAAGAGTTTTTTGAGCGTGGAGAGGCGACGGCTCCGACTTGATTGTCCTCCCTCCCCATTTATTCCCGACCTCGACCACCCCCCCCCCCTAATTAACCAATTAACAACGGTAACGAGCCGCCGTGTCATGACCGAAGGAACTTACAACTAACTGTATGAAAAATACCCTATAGGTCAGTTCACAATGTTGGCTTCATGGTGGGAGTTAGACATGCTGGTCTACAGCTTCGTAGAGTCGTCTCTTCATCTTTTCCTTCTTTTTGTCCGTATATAATTTGTACGAAAGAATAAAGAAATGTCTGGACTGGTTTAGGCATTCTCTTTCAGCAGAATTGGTCGCTGTGCGATGGCTCGTTAGGGCCATGCATTGATTAGATGGGTGATTCTGGAAAGCTCAACAGCCGAGAAGACTTCCTCAAATCCAGGGACCCTGACTTTGCTTGATAGTGGTAAGGTCTACTGATATAGACGCCCCTTTTGCCGGGGGAGGTAACTCTTGGTGGCGACAGGTGGCGTTGTGGTTATGGATTGTATCAGCATTGGCTGGGTGCCAAGTCTTGACCAACCTTTGACCTTGAATTCTCCCGCGGTGATGCGGTCTGGCATTGATGCGGTCTGCCTCCGCGGAGAAAAAGTAGTCCCCAGACTTCAAATACGGTGGATGATCCAATTGGGTCGTATGAGGTATCAATGTGAAGCATTCGTGAAGGCGCATCCACTGGGATGCGTGCGACATGAAACTGACGTCATTCTGTGCATGCGCAGTAGACAAAGTGTATGGAAATACACGTTTTGGGATCTAGGTGAGCCCCTAGTGGACCGATTGGGTTGAGTGAGGTACCAATGTGAAGCATACGTGAGGGAGCATCCGACGGGCTGAGTGTGACGTAAAATGCCGTCATTCTGCGCATGCGCGGTAGACAAAGGGTATGGAAATAGACGTTTTGGAGTCTAGGTGGGCCACTCGTGGTCCGATGGAGTCGAATGAGGTATCACTGTGAAGCATTCGTGAAGGTGCAGCCCCCTGGCCTAGTGTGCCGTCCGCGTTCGCCTCCACTCAAAGTTTCTCAAATTTGGCGATACATATCGCATGCTGATAAAAAAATACGAACGTAGCGTGCAAGATCTATGGCGCTACGTTTCGTAACTTGTGTCTAATTCCGCTTAACCCGGGGCTAGGGGCCGTATGAACCCATATACTTCAAGATCCTCATGGTACTCATATGAACAGTCCCAATCAAAGCGTGGCTGAGATACATCATTCTTTAGATGACGACTTTACAACGAATTATGGATTAAGAATACTGATCAGCGATACGGATTCGATATTTTTGGAACATCATGATGTCTTGCCGGCATCATTGAAAACTGTTGATCGCTTCTCTCTTGCAGGAAACAAGCCTATGTTTATGTATACTATGATTGTCTTTTTGAATTTGGTGCTATTACTGTTATATGGAATATGGAATAGGTCTCTGGATTATGGACGCGGATATTCTCTAATGGACGACAGCTGAATTATGGATGACGGACTAGACGCTTGTAATTCTGCGCATGCACAGTAGACAAAGGGTATGGAAATAGACGTTTTGGGATCTAGGTGAGCCCCTAATGGGCCGATGGAGTCATATGAGATATCAATATGAAGCATATGGGAGGGGGCATCCGCCTGGACAAGTGTCTCGGCCGTTGGCAACATTCTGCGCATGCGCAGACAGGGAATTGTGGGAAAAGGGAATGGAAATAGACGTTTTGGAGTCTAGGTGGGCCACTATTGATCAGATGAAGTCAAGTGAGGTATCAATGTGAAGCACACGTGAGGGAGCATCCGACTGGGTGGATGTGGGGTAAGAATATCGTCATTCTGTGCATGTACAGGCAGGCCATAGTGTGGACATAGACATTTTGGGACCGATGTGGACCACTAGTGGTCCAAATGGGTTGTGGGAGGTGTCAAAGTGAAGCTTTTGTGGAACTTTTGTGGCGTGTTTTTTATTGCAAGTCGCGTCAATCTGCGCATGGGGGTGTGTTTGGGGTAGAGATGGACCATCCTTGCTCCAAATGGATCGTGGGAGGTGTCATTTTGTAGCTCTCGGGGTGTAGACCCAGATTTCAAGGACGTCCATTGCATGTACAATGTCGCATGATGTAGACCGGTGAGAGAACAACAACAACTAGGATGACAGGTCAATCATTTTATTATCCCCTCCAGTACAGCATACCCAAGCTGAGGGAGCCGCGTTGGGTGTGTTTACAATACAATTAGCATTTGTCATATTCGTTCTTGTCCGTTAGATGTATTCTCGGCTGTCCAATCAGAAATCGCTGTTTCAGAAAGTTCCATCTTTGCTCGGTGTGACCTAATATGATTCTTACTCATTCATTCATCCGTCTGTAGATATGTTAGAAATCTCTCTTTCGAGATAATTGCGGCCATATTTTTCCATACAAGGAAAAAACGGCCTTTGGTGGCAAGCTCTCAGTTCGCCCACTGGAAAATCTCCTCTCTCCACGTGCAAAGATCACACCCGGCCAAGGGTACACCTTCAAGGCAGGTCAGGCATCGCTGGCGATGGTAGCGGAGATCTCCGGGCTCTCCCCTGGTTGATCTGTAGACCACACTGAAGAAATCATCTATCATTTCCATAGTTATGGGTGGGTATCTTTTGGTAACTCTTTTGGGGAGTCGAGCGGGAACCGGCACCTGTTCGTCAATCTTCAACGATTGCTCGTCTGCCTTGGAATTGGCTGGTTTTCCATTTGATCGGGTCTGGTGCAGGTTGTGAGAAATGTACATATAACATGCGTGTTTCCGTATTTATAGTTAGAGGGGAAGAGAAGAGGTGAGGTGACCGTCCTATCAACCAATCAGAAGCCACCATTTCAGAAAGTTTAATCTTCGTTCAGTGTAACCTAAGCGTCTTCGGGCAATCCATGATACTGAAGCTCGGAGCTCTTACTTCTCCCATTCAACACTGGGATCAATTTCCATCGGCTCTTCAATTCGCGGCGGCGGATCGACCTCCATGGGTTCTTCCATTCTCAGATGCATTCTCATAGAAACTGAAATATCCGGTCTCGAGAGTGGCGAGCGTGATCCGTGTATGACATTTTGGTGACGTCTCAATTGACTGGGATGCTTAAAGACTATATCACAATCTGCACATGTATGCGTGGGTACTGCGTGGCGTGCACGTGTGTGACAATGTAAACTGTCCAGGCGACGAAAGCGCTTAGAGCAAGTTGTGTAAGAGAACATATCGGCTGTGGATCTGGAAATTCTGGCTTTTATAGGCCAACATAGGAGTACCCGAATATTCTACAGTCCCGGATGTTCCACAGTCCCCGGATGTACAAGAACCCGGATGTACACTGATGTAAAAGTCCCCGGATGTAAAAGTGCCCGGATGTTCACGAATGTTCCACCATCCCGGACTTCTGTCAGGCCCAGATTCTCTTTCGGAAGATATGGAGACTCTGAAGAGCCGTTCTTTTCTTTCGCTGTAAGACGGAACTGTCATTGCCACAGCGTCAGGGAGCAACAACAACAACAACAACAACAACAAAGATTACAGGTCAATCCTGTTATTATCCCCTCCATCACAGCATATCCACGCTGGGGAAACCGCTATGGGTGTGTTTACATCGTACGCCTGCGCACGTACCTGTGGTGCACCCGCATCCTCGTGTACCCTATACCCTTCGGGCTATAGGGTACAGGGTGCACACAGGTACGTGCGCATGCGTACGATGCCGTACTTTCCAATAGCTCCAAGCTCAGACTCCAAGAGCTCCGAACTCCAAGAACTCCGATCCAAGAGCTCTTGGAGCATGTTTGAACCAGATTGAATCGGTTGTGCTAAAAATAGATCGCCAGCTAGCGTGCTATAAAAGAAAAGCGGGCTGACACTTTCAGCAGACATTCGTTCAACCACTTACGACACGATGTTCACGTGTACCACTTGATTCAAGTCCTTTACATGCTTGCACGACTTACAACGCCATGAGTCTACCATCCACGACGCTACTGCAACGATTAGAACAAACGCGCAGAATGTTGCCAACGGCCGAGACACTTGTCCAGGCGGATGCCCCCCCACATATGCTTCACATTGACACCTCATACGACTACATCGGCCCATTAGGGGCTCACCTAGATCCCAAAACGTCTATTTCCATACCCTTTGTCTACTGCGCATGCGCAGAACGACGTCAGTTCCACGTCACACCCACCCCGTCGGATGCCCCCGCACATATGCTTCACATTGATACCTCACTCGACTCAATCGGGCCACTAGTGGCCCACCTCGACCGGAAAACGTGTATTTCCATATCCTTTGTCTACTGCGCATGCGCAGAATGTTCAACACGGACGACACACTAGTCCAGGAGGATGCGCCTTCACGAATGCTTCACAGTGATACCTCATTCGACTCCATCGGACCAGGAGTGGCCCACCTATAGACCCCAAAACGTCTATTTCCATACACTTTGTCTAACGCGCATGCGCAGAATGACGTCAGTTTTACGTCACACCCATCCCACTGGATGCGCCTTCACGAATGTTTCACATTGATACCTCATACGACCCAATCGGACCATGCAGCGTATTTGAAGTCTGGGGACTACCTTTTTCTCTGCGCAGGCAGACCGCATCACCACCAGACCGCATCACCGCGGAAGAATTCAAGGTCAAAGGTTGCCGGACCTATAGTGGTCAAAACTTGGCACCCAGCCAATGCTGATGCAATCCATAACCACAACGCCACCTGTCGCCACCACGAGTTACCTCCCCCGGCAAAAGGGGAGTCTATGTCAGTAGACCTTACTACTCTTGATCCTTTTCTTGCCGCAATTGTGACTGTGATTTCTCTAACGATTATTGAGACCGGGTCCTTAAAGTGTAACTGTGACACTTGTGTAAGTGTATGACATATTCAAGAAAACGATGTGAATAACAAAACGTAGTCAAGTTTCCCCCCAACATTTCACTCGTATTCTGACTCAAAGGATTCAAAGGCAGTTTCTACAGTGGAAGAGAAATCTGCTCTGCCTCTTCTGACGTCAGAAATGACGTTAACGACGTCATACTTCGAGCATCCTGCACCGTCTGCGGGACGTCGCGGCAATGCAGAGAATGGAACAGATTGGTAACAATGTTGCGTTGTGACGTGGTTTATCGTTCCATAATAACGTCACAAGTTCCGACATGCTCGTGACGCTGTGCACTAGAATTAAAGTCGTATAAATTCTGTAATGTGGAAGATTATCTTGGATATGACGTAAACATGCAAAAGTACCACAGTTACACTTTAAGAGCGAGTTCATTTACAGTATAGTACACTCTCAAATGTGAGAAAACGTAACGAAAATGAATATATCGACGAAGCTTAGGCCTACCCGCTAAATTCACATACTACAGGTTCCCTCACGGAGCTCGAGCCTCTTCCATGAACTTTTCCGGTAAATATTCCAAATTTTCTATACCCCAAAATGGCAGTATATATAAGAGCTAAAGAATATATTTTCTTGATGAAATAACTCACCGTTACAGATTATTATCGCTCTTATGAAAACAAAATGGCGGCTGGTGACGACAAAGTTCATTTAATTGGCTTATGCCATCCACGTGATGTTTAATTTTTAAGAAATGGTTCCTTGCCTAACCTCAACGTAACGTCACATGAGCAATGTCGACGTTTCGCGTCTTTTGCTGTTAGAGAGTTACATCTCGGAACTGTTCTATTGGGTAAGAAAATATAAGATGTGTTACAAGTATCGGTACATTGTATTTGCAGATCAGAATGGAGACCACCGGGACCTCACGAATAGGATTATATGTCGCCATGATAATCATCAGTTCTGGTACATTAATTTCGTGTACCACGTCTTCGCCAGTGGAGTCGGGCGCTTTATCTCCATTAGACAACATAGATAAAGAGGTAAGTAAAACACTGTCCATCCCAGATTAAATGCTCCGTCTTCCAAAGGATGCCGACATTCTTTTCTCCCTATGCAGGCCAAGAATACACTAGATACACAGCTTTGTACTATTCCCCCTCCGCGCAAACTCAATTGTGACTTCACGACCGTCAGCTCTGACGCATGCCATGTGCTATCCAATCGAGAATCAACTGAGATTCAAAATTGTTGCCAAAGTATACACAATTCTATTGGTCAAACGTAATCACGTGACTTCAATTTCGGATAATAATATAAGAAGCTGTCAAGCCAGACAGTGTGTGGACAGTCGTTCCTCTGTTGTAGCGGCCTGGTGGTCTTTAGAGCGCACGCGTATACAAACACCAATATGATTAGCTAAATATCCCAGCATAACAAAACAAGAAACATATTTAAAAATCTCGTGCTGAATACAAAACAAGTACCGGTGAAACGTTTTTGAGATTTTATACAATGGTGCACTGTGAATGAAATTGCGTTGTTTTCAACACAATTTTGTGCTAAAATGGGTTCGACACAAATAATACGGTTTTGTGTTAAACTTATATGAACAAAAAATCGCGTTGAGCTCAGTAGTAGGGTCTACATCAATTGGAGCCAATTGACCTCAGAAATTTGCATATTTTGTGGAGGTCACGTGGAGGTCACACAGCCAATCAGAAGCGAGTATTCTGTCACAGGGGTCATTGTGGGTGGTGGTGGTGGTGGGACCAAAATGGCGGCCAGTGTGGGTGGTGGTGGTGGTGGGACCAAAATGGCGGCTTGTGGGTGGTGGTGGTGGTGGGACCAAAATGGCGGCCAGTGTGGGTGGTGGTGGTGGTGGGACCAAAATGGCGGCGCAAGGGAGCAAACGAGGCGGTGGGGAGGTCACGGGGAGAAAAAACCCTCACATTACCCTAAAAAAAACCTCTAAGCCATATAATAATAATAAACATAATCTATAGGTGTTGTACCATGTTAATAGGATCAGTCTAGCATCTGTACCACCCTAGGGTCGAGCGTTTATTGTCCCGTGTATCTCCGCAGAAAATCAACAAACAAAATGGCGGCTCCAGGATGGTGTGGGGACGCCCTTTCCACATCACGGCGTCGATCATAGCGCCATCTGCACACACTGACGCAAGGGAGACAACTCGTGTGGCCCAAGGATATGGAAATAGCCGTTTTGGAGCTAGGGGAGTTACTACTGGTCCAGTGGGGTCGAGTGATGTATCAATGTGAAGCCTATGTGAGGGGGCATCTGATGGGCTGGGTGTGGGGTTGAACTAGCGTCATTCTGCGCATGCGCGGTGGCCCAAGGGTATGGAAATAGCCGTGTTGGAGCTAGGGGAGTTACTACTGGTCCAGTGGGGTCGAGTGAGGTATCAAAGTGAAGCCTATGTGAGGGGGCATCTGACTGGACTAGTGTGTTTGAAATAGCGTCATTCTGCGCATGCGCGGTGGCCCAAGGGTATGAACATAGCCGTGTTGGAGCTAGGGGAGTTACTACTGGTCCAGTGGGGTCGAGTGAGGTATCGATGTGAAGCCTAGGTGAAGGGGCATCTGACTGGACTAGTGGGGTTGAACTAGCGTCATTCTGCGCATGCGCGGTGGCCCAAGGGTATGGAAATAGCCGTGTTGGAGCTAGCGAAGCCAATAATGGTCCAGTGGGGTCGAGTGAGGTATCAAAGTGAAGCCTAGGTGAAGGGGCATCTGACTGGACTAGTGGGATTGAACTAGCGTCATTCTGCGCATGCGCATAGAAGTTTTGGGATGTAGGGGAGTCCCTAATGGTGCAATGGGGTCGAGTGAGGTATCCAAGTGAAGCCTAGGTGAAGGGGCATCTGATGGGTTGGGTGTGCGGTAGCCATTCTGCGCATGCGCAGATGCAATGCGGAGCTCTCGTCCAATCAGAAGCGAGTATTTCAAATCCGCCACGGAGCTCTCGTCCAATCAGAAGCGAGTATTTTGACCCGGTGCATTATGGGACATATCCAAGATGGCGGCACGTATGTTCAAGATGGCGGCACATCCGGTGTCGAAAACTGGCCATTTTTGTCGGGATGTGGTCACCTAGTGTCGAAAACTGGACCCTGTATGGGTCCCGCTAGACGTGTTGGAGCTAGGGGAGCCACGAATGGGCCAATGGAGTCGTATGAGGTATCCAAGTGAAGCCTTCGTGAAGGGGCATCTGATGGGCTGGGTGTGGGGTTGAACTATCGGGATTCTGCGCATGCGCAGTCTGGCCGTAGTATAGAAATAGACGTGTTGGGGTGTAGGTGGGCCCCTAGTGGGTCGATGGGATCGAGTGAGGTATCCATGTGAAGCCTAGGTGAGGGAGTTACACTAGGGTGTCGTTTCCATTCTGCTGCGCAGGTCACGTGGGGGTTGTGACGTCACTTCCGGGTTTTTCACTAAAACTACCTCCAAACATAGAAGAGTTCCAATGTTTCCTCTTAGACGTCCGTATGTTCAACCGCCGGGGTGTTTTCCCGCCGTGGCTCGCCCCGGCCCCCCCAGCGCGAGCGTGCGCGCGAGTTCTCCGGAAGTGCGCGTCATCCCCGGCAGTGCCCGCACGGACGCGGGTGAAAAGGTCAAAGGTCACCTCCAGGTCAAACGATCCAATGTCCAATGAGACAATGTTGCGGCATCGCTATAGTCAGAGCTTGAGCACAAAAAAGGGGATTCTAGATGAACCTGGGAAGGATGGGCAGGTCCATTTGGACCAATCAGCGGTCGAGAAAAAAGAGCCAATCAGCGGTCGGGAAAAAGAACCAATCAGCGGTCGAACAATCAGCCAATCGAATTGGGGTACTCACGGTGTGCTTTCGCTGACGTCCGCGCCTACATCTGGGTTCTTGTACACCCGGGTAATGTTTTCTGGACATGGATGGGTTACCTTTGGCTCCATTCCAGGCCACTGATTGGCTAATACGGTGTTCAAAACCAGTTTCATGCATTATGCTCATAGAACTTATAGTCATAATCTATACGTGTTGGACGAGTCTCTTCACTCACCGTATACACGCACCTCAATGAAATGCCCGCTCCAAACCTAGACCAAAAACACGTACTTGGTCTGTAGGCTGATTTCATTGGCTCTCTATTTTTACTATAGTGCTCTTGCATTCTAACCTTGATGGGTTACCTAGAATTTATAGTCATAAACATAATCTATACGTGTTGGACGAGTCTTCACTCACCGTATACACGCACCTCAATGAAATGCCCGCTCCAAACCTAGACCAAAAACACGTACTTGGTCTGTGGGCTGATTTCATTGGCTCTCTATGTTTACTATAGTGCGCTTGCATTCTAACCTTGATGGGTGACATTTTGGCCCCATCCTACACCACTGATTTCAGTTTGACTGAATCTCCAGATGCATTATGAATAAAACACACAAGACAGGGTTTTTTTTTGGTGAGATCTCATTTTTTATTCAGTGAACAACAACAACGTGAGAACAACCACGTGAAAACTGAAGCCCAGAACAAGGGGCTTGTAATTAATTGAAGCCCAGAACAAGGGGCTTGCACATTGAAGCCCAGAACAAGGGGCTTGTAAACTTAAGCCCAGCACAAGGGGCTTGTAATTAACTTAAGCCCAGAACGGGGCTTGTACATTGAAATGATGGGCGGCCCAGTCATAGACGAGTACATCGCGGTCCTCGGCCTTGGGGTACTCGTCAAACATCTGTACGATGGTAGATAAGGGTCTTCCCCGGCATCGATGGTACAGGTAAAACAAGCAATATTGTCCGCACACGCCACTGGTCAGGCTTTGCAACGTTTGACTGTTCCAACACCACGTCTCTGTGCCTTGATCCATGAAGTCTGTTAAATCGGGATGGCGGGGTGGCAGGCCGTACGGGTCAAAGTATTCGCCCTGCTGTTCTGTCAAGTACACGGCCACCCAGTGTTCACCGGGCCGATCCATCGGGTCCGTGTTGAGAACGTAAGCAGCAGGATACATACGGTCTAATGGGAACACATCTCGGGCGAACACCCCTTGAAAGACCATACGTGTCCCTGGGTCATTCTCCAGCACGGTGGTTATCTGGTCTGTATCCATGTTAGGTGGAGAAGTCACACAGGACGTTGCGTGCCTTGTCCACTTGAATGATGTTGTCAAACTCGGCGTAGCAGATCACATTGACGGTGGTCGCCAGGGCTCGTGCAAAGTGGATTTCCAACCGTAAGTTGCCTTGCTTGGCCAGGGCCAGCTGATGGTCGTTCTCTAAGGTGGGGGTCAGATCGAAACAGAACAACGTGTATCCGTTCGCGTAGTCCTCCCGACTGATCATATTCCCTTCGTCCTGGTTGATTTGACCGGTGGCTGTAAACAGGCTCTGATAGGCTCGAATGAAATTCCTCCGCCCAAAGTTCGGTGTTAAGGCCGTGGCTGGCACCTGTTGTCCATCCACATGCAGGGCCACAAAATTGATGCCGAAATGTTGAAAGTCAAACGGATTCTCTGGGTAGGCTCCGCTGAAACTGGTATTTTCCACACAGGCCAGGATCAATCGCTTGGGTAGTTCCCCAGGAACAGGTTTTCTTTGTTGGCGCCCATATTTCCAGCAGGCACAGAGAACACTTTGGTTTGTACACGTCGGATAGGGTACTGGGCTGGTTTTGTTTCCAAGGCTTTCATGTGTCCCAATTGAACGGCTGGATTCGGTTTCACTTTTCGGACATACAGGACTGCGTCTTGGATGACAATCTTATAGTCCGCTACATGCCCCTCTACGTTAGTGGCCATCAAGGCGAAGGTGGGAGGCGCCCGTATCAGTCGGATTTTGATGGGGATCTTGTTCAAGAGGTACCGGTCTTGCATGAACATGTCTGCATGCAGTCGACCCATCATATCCACCGAGGCACTGTTCGCAGTGAAAGCCTTCCGTTTGTTATATCCCCCATTGTCCACCGTGTCCATGTGCTCGGGCGTGTCCTTGTAGAATAAAGCGGTTGTCGGCTGAGATTTTTTAGCCTCTCGGCCATACGACAACAGTGTCTCGATGTAGGCTCGATAGGGGTACGTGTTGGTGGAGTCACTGATGAGTTTGTCGCTGAGAAAAATATCCACCTGCTGAAACATCGAGTGCAGCCAGAGATTCGTCGGGCCCACCGTTGCTTGGTCAGCGATTCTGGTGCCAGCTCCATTGACCACCTTGGCTTTCACATACAAGTATGTATGGGCTAAATCCACATAGGCCGTATCCGCATTACTGATGGTGAACTCGATGGGCCCGGTTTCGTTGATGCTGGAGAGCGGGAGATGCTCCACCCATAATCCTTGTTCGACACTGGTCTGTGTGGGCGGCACGGTCCACAAATCAAATTCACTGTTGGTGGAGGGGCAGGACTCGGCGTGGATCAAGGACATGTTTTAAGAAAAGATATCCTTTGTCTTCTTCGATGTGCGTCGTCGCTGGGTCGGTCGTCGACTGGTGCGTGGTCTCGGTGGGGCAGCTCTTTTATTCCCTACGGTGCGTTGTGCTTTGGCCACCAAGACGCCTCCCGCTTCTTTGGCCCGCCGTTTCAAGGATTCTTTGGGTGCCGTACCCCCAAGACATCACCGGCCACTTGCAGTCCACTGCGTACCGCTTGTTTGCCCATTGCTTTCACCCCACGCGTCACCAAGGGCAGGAACGTTTTCACAATGCTGCCGAGTATGTTCCCCAGTCATGTGTCTCGTTGCATGCGTGCACCGCTAAAGACCGGAAAGCCACCCCCGGCCTGTTGGGCATAATAGTCGGCATAGCTGCGTGCATCGCACTCGTAAGGTACTTTCATTATGCAAAGTGAGGAGCACGTGCTTGTCGAAAATGAAGTATCAGCACCACTTTTCCTCGTTCGAATGCCACCGGGCGTCCCGTGTCATCTCTTATATCCACCGTGATCGTGTTGATGTCAGTTTGTCGTACGGGCAAGTAGAGCATGTGGGTGAAACTGTGGGTGACTTGACCTCCATACGTCTTTTTAATGGGGACCACCCGTACCAGAGGTGTGTTGATATCGCCCACGATGTGGTTGTCCACCACGTCCGAGTAGACGTAGAGTCCGTACATACCCGACTTCATATCCATCGGCATCTCGCCATGGTGTTCGGTGGGACCAGCGAACGTCTTTAGATCGAAACCCAGCATTTGCTGTAGGACGACACTCGCCTTGCCGGTGACGATAAGCTCTGCCTTGTCGTTGTGTGCGTTGTAATCGAAGTCCACGTGATTCTTGAAGGGATAGGCTTTGATGGGTTGTGAAGTATTCGTCACCCCCCGTAGCGCCTTATAATGCAAGTCTTGACAGCCCACCCATGAACTCTTTGGGGGTATCGTATTGGACTTCGGGCAGGGTGAGTCGGGTGTTTTTGCCTTCGTAGGTCACCTCGTACCACACTTCATTGGCTCGCACGTTGTACCACGAGTAAGGGTATTGGATATCCACGAGGGCACATTCCCACCGGCCAGGTAAATGTAACGGTTGCGGTAACTAGGTGACGTACTTGGCCACGGTGTTGTCAGGAAACACATCCAGCGAACTGTTACTGGGTAGGGTCAGGTAAAACATGGCGACTGAGCTGTCCTGCTGCTGTTGGTTTTAATAGGTGTTCCAGGCCTTGGGCGGTTGTGTCCGGCATCGTGTTCGTCGCGTTGACTTGCTACGTGTCACGGCTCTGGAGATGTGGGGTGTCCTGATCGAGGGTGGTTTTTTAAAGGTTTGAAAAGAAGGTGCCCGTTGTGGTGGTGGTGGAGTTTTGGGGGGTAACTCCGGTTCCCAGTCGGCTTCCCAAGGTTGTGGTGAGAGTCGTGGTGCACGAGTCGGTGAGTCACGCTGCATAAAGGCCCAGCGGTGGGGGTTCCCCACCAATTCCTGTGGTACATGCATGTCTTTCAAGCCTTGAGCGAAGACCTCCCATCCTCGAGGATCTGTGTGCGATCTGCGTTGACGCATCAGATCATTCACTAAATCCGTCATGTGGGTCCCCGGGACCACCTGATTCTGTACCAGGAGTTCGCCTTTATCATTCCAAGTCATGTTAGGATTCTGTTTCATCCGTTTTAATACCAGGCCAGCTTGTTTCTTGAACGAGGCAGGTCCACTCTTCAGCACTTCGTCTTCCACCCACTGTGGGGCTGTGGGGACTACCCCACCCGGCTGTTGGAACGGTGCTGAGGTCGGCGGTCTGTCACGTGGTGGTGGTGGTGGTGCTGTTGCTGGGGTAGAGCGAGTTTTGTATTGGTCCATGAACGTCATGTACCGTTGAAGCGTCTCATTGTACCGTTGTACTTTCTCACTGTCGCTTAACCTCGGTCTCTGTAAGATCTGTTGCATCTCTCCATCGAGGGTGTTTATGGTCTTCACCGTAGGTGGGACAGGGTAGGGTGATTGGAGGTTTTGCAGGAACCGTGGTTCGACGAGGACCATATTTTTCGTGTGGTTCATTGTCGGCCGAAGAGTCCACCCAATACTGGACCCAACACAGAAGCGGCCAACGGTGCTAAGATGGCCCCGAGAAAGCCGCCTTTCTGTAACACCTTTTTCTTTTGTGTTTGAGAGACTCGCTTCTGGACTAAGGTTCGGAGACCTGTCTTATGCTTGGTCAACTTGGTCTTCTGAGCCGGAGTCAGTGGTACGTTGCCTTTTAACAGGTTGTACCCGATCTCGCACAGACAGCGTACAAGGTCAGGGTCCGCACCGCGTACAATGGTTCGGACAACTCGGGTGGGGCCGTCTTCAATACACGGAGCGTGGGAGCGTGCTTCCGTACTCGCGCAGACATCCTGTACAACTAATGCTAGAACCCACAACGCTGCTCTTTTTATCTACCTCAGAGAACATAACCCTGCTGTGGTATTCATTCTTTTTATTATTCCCCATCATCAAACACACAGACCCAAGCTGGGGGAGCCACTGTGGGTGTGTTTACATTATTTTTGCAAGTACACGTGGTGGGCCTCTCCGGGAAAGATGCCGGTCCGTAGTCGAAGATGTTCGGGGGTAGCTTGCTTGAGGTCGAAGAGCATATACCCGTGCTGAGGGGTTGTGGCATCTTTGAAGGCTTCCAACACAAACGGTGTGCGGCCGGGATACATCTGTCTCGCCAGGTGCAGCAGTTGAGTGGTATCTCTCGGGCTTTTGAAGACCACCAGGTAGTGGGCATTTAAGCTGATATTCCGATGTTCTTTGTTTTTACTGAACAGATTCTGCACAATGTAGATGATGCTGAGCCGTCGATGGTGGCTGCCTTTGGTAAAGAGCTGGGTGACCCGCGCATCCGTCTCCGTCATGAGATCATCCAGAACCACCAAGGTGTCGGGTTCCAAATCGGCCAGGTTGGGTAGGCCTTCCACGAACGTGATGTGGGGCATTGCTGCATACGCTTCCTGCCATTCTCCGTAACACCACACAACTCGGGCAATAGGTGGGGTGATCATTCTGTCGGCGTGTTGAAGGAGCTTCCTGACGAAGTGCGTTTTGCCGGAACCCGTCGGTCCTGCGATGACGCAAGTGAAGGGATGCTGCCACCCAGGGTCCATGGTTCGAGGTGTATCCGTTGTCGTGGTAACCCGCTCTTTTAAATTTCGTACGAGTGAACTGGAGTGGTGGTGGGTACAACGTCGGTCGTCGTTGTCTGTTCACTGTCAGGGATGGTGCTGGGGGTGGGTACAACGTGGGTCGTCGGTTCACTGTGAGGGATGAAATCCGGTGGGTGTTCAGACGTAGTGGGCGTACTTGGTGTAGGTGTAGAGCTTACACTCGACGTGGCTTGTACACGCGGTGTGGTGGTGGTGACTGGGCTCGATACGACTGGTGCTCCCTGTAGACCGGTTTCACTGGTGCCTGGTGTTCTCAGTTGGTTAAGTAACGTGCTGACATAGGCTACGTCGTAAAACACACCTCCGTACAACACACTCAGCAGGGTTAGCAATAGCACCCCAAAGCCCACTTGTGCTTTGCGCGTTTTGGAAGACGCTGTGTTCAGAGGCAGCTGCTGTTTGTCCATAGCACTGTGGTCGGACGTGGAATGAAGGAGGACGGCAGTGGTGTCTGGCTTTATAGTCGTTTCACCTGGTTGGCCGCGACCCAGGAATTGAAGGAACTGGGTCAACCTTGCCATTTCACGAAATGAAACAGTTTGCCACGTCGACGTTCCGTTTTCAAAATCTGCTCCACCGTGTAGTAGTCTTGCTGTGTTTTCACAACAGGCTGTAATTCCGTCTCGTAAAACGTCCCCAGCAACGTTTCCCCTTGGAGATCTTCCAGTTCATAGACTCGCCGCTGTCGGGGCAGGCGCCGTTTAATCAGGAAGTGCTCATCGCTCCAGTTGGGCAAGTAACTTTTCTCGAACTTGCCCTT
>JAVTVY010053249.1:0-26016 GCA_036873755.1 Hanleya hanleyi | reverse complement strand
ATGCCTAATACGACAGTGGGTTGTATTCCAGATGAAGGCAAATTAAGTTGGCTAATCCCAGGAAAGCTTTTGGTTCGAGACGAGTGATTTGGTTGTTAGACAGGTTTAGCGACAAAAGATCTGTGAGATCAACAAACGCAGAGTCGTTAACTGAGGTCAGCAAATTGTATGATATATCTAGGGTCCGACAGTCGTGCGGAATCTTGATCCCAGTGACAGTCTTTACTTGTTGACGACGGTAATCACAGTTTATAGTGGGCCTAATGTATTCACTCTTGGTACACCGACCGTCACCTGTCACAGCATTGGTCACCAATCCATGTAATATCAAGAGAATTGTGATCGTAGACAAACCCACATCGTGTCTGCTTCGTGTCATCGTGACTGTCGGTAGGCTAATACATGGATTTCGTGTGAACTGTCGGTTTAAAAATAATCAGGACTAAAAATATTTCCATTATTCTAGCCTGAGTAAGATAACTTCTGTGTTTGTCATAGCTCTGCCAAGTTGTTTGGGGCATCAGCGATTATATTCTCTCTGAATGCAATCGTGTGTGCAATTTGACGCAGGGGTTATTAGAAGCTTCATTGAAATGCTTGTCCAATGCTATATATTAACGTACTGGCGTTTGTGAATGCTGACAACTCCAATCATCCCTGACTTGCAAAAGTCAATTTATGACATATATAACTTCCGCATTAAGAATACCCTAATGAAATCCATCTCTACTCTATACAAAATTTGCTTCCTTATATTCCTCAAGATATTGTCGAGAAAACAATTCAATTATTCACCATTAAACAAAAACTTTTGTGACTTTTTGTGGCAAATAAAAAAACAGCTAGCCTATAGTATCTCCTGCTTAATACAGTAAGGCACCGTTTCCAATTATCGTTCGCGAATGAATCGTTTATTTCGTCAAATTTTCTCGAATTCGCGATTTTCCAAGGCGCGAGGAAATGGGTTTTTTTCTTCAAAATAAACGATTCATTCGCGATCGCTGTTCGAATGGGTTTTTTTACTGTTGGCAATCGTTTTTCAATCGAGAAAATTTTCTCGAATAAAAAGCGATATCGCGATTCAATGGTTTTTTAATCGAGAAAATATAAGCGATTGAAAAAAAAAAACGATTGAGGATTATAGCCGAAAGTAGTATGGCAAGGTTCAGCCTGATTGACCCGCATACACGTTCGAGTTTCTGTATCATAAACACTTCAGTCAGATTATAAGCTCGATCATTTTTTCTTCTTCCTTTTCTGTTCTTCTTTGCCTTGTGTAAAACTATAGCATGGTTCAGCTCAGTTGGCGGTTATATAGATACGATGGGGATATTGAAAGAAATTGAAAAATATATATATATATAGGAATAATGGTGAACGATATATGCATATAATTATAACTTCATATTTACATATATTTTGTACGGGACACAGGCCCGGATATGGTCAGATTGAGTCATTTGCACATGCAATTTCGTCTATTATTTTGAGTATTTCTGTGTTTTAAAGCTGGTATTATTCCAGATTTCTTGTGTAGTATTTTTCGTGAACGATTTTGGCATCTGTGCGTGCTGAAATTTTGAGTTGATTCGTCAGATTTTCGCTGTTCGCGTGGTGTTTTGTCCTAAGATCACCATTTTCCTTGTGTAGATAGATGGCGCTGTATTGAATATAACATTGTCATACGGGGTTTTGGAGTCTTCGAAAGCACCAACCTGTAACCATCTCGGTCATCTATACGCCGTAAGACTGACCCTGGGATCGTGTGTATCCATTTCAGACTACTTTCGGCAACTGCAAGAGGGAAATTCCAGAAATCAATACCACGTGACTTCGTCAGCCAATCCGCTAAAGTCTACCGACGTAACCTCAACGTAACCCGCCATTTTCGAGTCATGTGATGATCTACTTGTTCAAAATTACAGATCTACCACACCTCTTGGATGATACGAAAGCTATTCATATCTATATATTTTGTAAGCCCAGGCAATATCTGTTTCCGAGGTATGTATGAAAACCTGTAATTGATCAGAGTTTTCGAGTCTGTTCTCCGCCGGATGAAGGCCGAACAGAATCTGGTAAAACACCGGATATCGCTCCGCGATAATGGAGACACACGATTCGCAAGCCATCTTATGGATGGCGAAGTGTACGCAAATGCGAAAGCACTTAATTATTAATATATAGCGCGGGCTATTTGTAAAACTTTTTGGTTGTTTGAATTAATCGTTTTTTGGAGCTCCCTGGGTGGGAGTTTTGTTGTGCGGCTCCCTAAGCGGGAGTCTATAACCCCACAGTTGCCTGGCTTGTGGGATATTTGATGGTAGATGAATGCGTATATTTTCAATAAATTAATAAATACAAAAGAAAACAAATATATAAAAGAAATGATTCAAAGAAAATAATGCTATTGATTATTTTTCACAATTTGATAAAAATACACTTATTCATTCACCATCAAATATCCCAAAAGCCTGGTAATTGCAGTATGGAAAACACTGAAAGTGGGCTGAACGCGGTTTGCTTGGCACGAAGATCAAGGTATCGCCTTTGGCTAAAAAGGAAACCTTGACGATGCGAAGATGTGTTTCAAAATGGCCTGTATAATTCAGGTCACGTGACGTGGTTGCTGAAGAATCAAACAACGCCCCTCAACGTGTATGATACTATATGAGAAATGACTGCATTAATATAAAATATGAATATAAAACGTCTTTCTCTGTCCAACAGGTTTTCAACTCCCACATTTAAATCTTTAGTTTTGTGAAAAAAACGGAATTTTTAACCGATGATCGTACTCGGACGAGAAATTTGTTCTCTCTTGCCAGCTATGTTAATCCAGTATGAGATGAACATATATAATATTCAGGTGGTTTCTGGGTTGAGCTTCCCTTTGGAATCATTCATAGTTCATTTATCAAAATGTAAAATTAAGAGAAAAAGTATTGTACATATTATGCGAATCCAACCGTTATATGCGATTCAGTCACCATTGTGATATGTATTTACTACAAATATGAGATCACTGCGGCGAATATTCTTATAATCAATAAAATTAACTTGATGGTGATTTTTTGAACTTATTCACATCTCAATAGTTTAAAAACTGTACCAAAACATGAATGGATACCCTTTCCTAATATATGTTTTACTATAACAACATATACATATTTAATTACACTATTTTTCACCTTAATTAACCTAGAAATTCTCGGCTGGAGGGCTAAGCTGTTCTGGGCTATCGCCATGCGCCCATTCACACCTCTATCAAGTCTGTGCCATAATCATTCTGATAATGCAATCAACGACGAACTCAAATTCACTTATAACCTATACCCGGTATTTACAAAAACAAGATATTACGACTATCATCCTGTATTGTTTATACCAAGTTGCATGAATATATGAGGAAATGATCGGACGTATGAAGGGAATGACTGAACATTAACACATTGTCGGCTCACACGATTATTATATAAACATGTAATTTTGTCATTTACGCTTCGCCAGAGTAAATATGAGCACGGACGTCATAGGAAGCATGTTACAGGTATGTGCATAGATATTTCTAGCATACGCCCTACTTCGGCTTGTAGGAGACTAAAGATCGTGAATCATATATATTATCCGGTTATCTTACTCATTTATACAGTATAGTAGTAATATAGGTTTTCCATCGACAAATCCACAACCAACATTATTTGTAGTTCCCAGTTCGCGGATAGAGTGGCGTACGACGGCAACACGGCCTATGTGTCAGATATCACTCCGCCTCACGATTCTCTCTCACCTTGAAAAAACCCCCGATTCCCTCGCGATTGAAGATTCGTGATCAAGAACGGATCGCGCATGGGTAAACGATTCAAAAACGATATCGCGAGAGAATGTTTTTTTTCAGAAAAGGTTTAATCGTTTTTTCTCATTTTTTTCTCGATATCCTCGCGACTGATTCGCGAATGATCGTTTTTCAATCGAGAAAATTGAAGAAAAATCGCGACTGAAGAAAAAACGAATAATGGAAACGATCCCTAAATACTCTAATATTTCTTCCTAGACATCACCAACTGTTAACATCGACCCTGTGCTACCCGCTATGAATGAACCTCAACAAAACAAGACCATACCAAACCATATTACAAAATACCTCACATTAGTATCAAAGTAACCTGTAAAAAAAACAGTGGATAAGAAGCTTCGTGTTTCGCCTACACTAGCAATCAGAGACCCGCGCACCTCTCCCGCTCCGATCGCCTCGGCCCCTCCCCTTTCATTCCCCCAGCTCATATCCTCCCCAACCATATAAAGCTGCTCATCCCCCCTCCTCGCATCATCCCGTCTTCTACCTTTGCCGCAGCCACCTCCCCCACCCTCGCCTTCTACCATTGCCCCAGCCTCCCTTCCCTACACGCATTGACAGAAGGAATCATGGATGGAGATCCCGCTTAACAGTAGAGATACATGTACCAGTTACCTATTCGCCTCCTGGCGGTGGATCGTTGAACTAACTTTACCATCATGTAGCTATTGTCTCACAGTACATGTGTACCGACTTTGGTGGCTGTAAACCACATGCAAGAGTGTCTACCATGCCAGTTACTTATTCAGGTGCCAGTTACCTATTTGCCCCTAGCGGGGCATCGTGGAACAAACGGTACCATCATGTAGCTATTGACTCGCAGTACATACATGTATGTACCGAGTTTGGTGGCTCTAAACCACTTGCAATGGTGTCTACGGACGTTATCTGTGACAGAAAAAGATACGGAAATCTAAGCTGTGACAGACCGACATTTCCGGTCAGTTCTTTTAGTAGTTTAGATACATACATATACAGCTATTGCGCGCATCAGGAGTACACTTTGTAACTAGGATAGTAAGTGCTGGAACTAGTATTTAAAGTGTTATAATGGCGAAATCCCGATGTGCTGATTTCACTCCCCAGTTTCTCACACACGGCCAGCCAGTCTAATTGGGTAGAACTTATCACAATTCTTTTATATTTGATACCAGAGAAAGTACATCTTTTGCCATCTTTCGTGAACATTTCTAACTGTTACATGCTAATTTTGTACAAATGCAAGATATTCCCCCTTGTAAACAGGACGCTTACTTAAATTATCGTAGAGGTGAAAATGACCGCTTCACCGGAAGATACACTCTACGTGTTATCAAATCAATAGCTAGCGACTTAATTCAGGCATTAAATCTAAACCTCTCTCTTAATTCTGCCATACACTCTAGTAAGCTATTAAGAATACAGGTCATCGGTTTCTAATTCACTAACCATTTGAGTCATTTCACCATGATTCCATGCGAAAACTTTATTATCAAATTTACTGCAGAAAAAAGACATTTGCAGAAAATCCATTATAATTAGCTGACAATGAATCCCCCCACTCCCTCCACCACATTAATGCTAAAATTGTGCCGTGCGAATTTGGCGAAATTGAGAGACACTTGTCAAGCCGTTAAGGATTTCAAGAATTGATACCACCCGAAAGGGCTTCACCAGCAGTGCTAACGCGGCCCAAATGTCCATAAAGATTCTTCCTAATGATTTGGTACATTGAGCATTGTGCCTTTCCTTTAAGGTCAATTATGAACGTCTTTGCGCACAATAAGGCCGTAGGTGTCCGAATCCAATTTTCACTATGTCTGTAATCGGAGATGTCTCCAGCCAATTTTAAGTGACGTGGACAGATTGAAGCGATAATCAGAGCACCGTCTTGAAGTATACTTTTACGCTACAGTAAATTTTATTTGTTGGTGGAGCGGAAGTATTTATTGTGAATTTTATCAGATTGCCGTAATGAAAAATAGTTATGCCAATAAGAATTATATTCTAGCAATTATTGATTTTCTAATAACAACATAGTACGTAATCTGACTAAATAAGCTATTCATTGTTATGAAAACGTAACCTTTTATCCACTCTGTGATGATGTAGCTATATGTGTGACTATAAGGGGTCGTTGTGATTGGAAAATTTGATCGAATCGTTAGCACTAGTTATCGAAACGTTGTAGTATGAGTGATGATCGAATCACACTCAGCCTTGTGAGCGTGCCAGATCTATGGCGTTACGTTTCGTAACTTGTGTCTAATTCCGCTTAACCCTGGGCTAGGGGCCGTATGAACCCACGCACTTCAAGATCCTCATGGTGCTCATATGAACAGCCACAATCAAAGCGTGACTGAGATACATCATTCTTTAGATGACGACTTTACAACGAATATTATAGTAGGGTCATATCCTTAAATCCCGTGACCATTTTGCTCCTACCTTTTTTTATGATTGATTTCACTAACTGAACCATTTTAGAGCAAAATGAGCTCCTATGTACTTTTCATATCTGACGGCTAACTCCGCTAGAGGGCGAAATCCAAAATGGCCGCCGACGCCATTTTCAAAAACATAAAATTCGATATCTCAGCTTCTAGATTAGACATAAGTACAAATGAGGTGTCCTTTCCCACTAATTTTAGCATGACAAACACAATAAAATGATTAGTTTTTAGTTTGGGGGTCATTATGAGCTCGAAATCCAAGATGGCTGCCATCTGCCATCTTGAGAATAACATTACAACCCCAAAGTTCCTGATACGCATAGGGCCTATATCAAGCGTCACTGTCGCTGCATGAGTCAGTGCTGTCAGAATCGCTGTCATCGCTTCCGCTGCAATCCTCAGTGTCGCTTTCCTCCTCTGCCTGGGGGTTGGTAGGCAGATTGATGAATGGGGGGGTTGCAGGCTGGGTGTAACGGATGGGCAGACATAGTCCATCTACGAGATGCCATCCATGGCCGATCGGGGATGGGTGACTTTGGAGCTCGAAATGCTTCTGCAAATAGGTGAGGTAGTTTGCACGCCCCAAGTGATGGCGGAGACTGTCCGAGTCGGGTGCGAGTCGGATGGTGCTTTTCCTTTTCTGCTCCCTCCACTTTGCTGCCCTCACGACTCACAGGGTGACATTTTTGTTATCAGAATAGACGTATCGAATGACGAATCGCTCCAAATCATCGATGACCTCTTGAGGGACTGGAAGTTGGCTGCCGCATGCTGCCAGCAAGCCATGTGCCTCTTTGGAATTCTGAAGACGTTCTGCGATGAGCTTCTTGCTTGCTCCATAGAAACCAGAGTTGTGGTCACATCCAGTGAGCACGTGCAGTTGTATGATGGATGCAGCCATTTCCTCACTGCACAAGCATCGGGCAGTGATCAGTTGATGTTTCCGTTTCAGGCACAGGAGCCCTGATGAATTAGCCCTGAAGCCCTGCGCGCCTATACGTAGCTCTACGGTTGTAGTCCGTGATAAGTGCTATTCTGATTCATGGTTAGTCTAAAAGTAGAGCAACAACAACAACATCATCAAATATTACAGGTCAATCCTTTTATTATCCCCTCCATCACAGCACATCCACGCTAAGGGAACCACTATGGGTGTGTTTACAATTCACTTATGCTATTTCCCGTGTATTCAGAAGTTCATTGTTTTGATCTCAGAATGATGAGGGACACGAGTTAATCCTAATATGTACAGACACCACCACACACCGCACCACACCCGCACCCTGGTGTACCCTATTCTCTAATGGCTATAGTGTACAGGGTGCACCACAGGTACGTGCACATGCGTGCGATGACATCACTTCCGAGCTCTGAGCTCCACAAGCTTTGAGCTCCAAGAGCTCCGATCCAAGAACTCTGCCACATGGGAGCTACCACCACCACCGGGCGTTGACGCCTGACGCCTGTGGTGTGTGGTAGTGTGTGGTGGTGGTAGAACTGGTGTGTGGTGGTGGTAATAGTGATGTGTGGTGGTGTCTGTACATATAGGGATTAACTCGTGTCCCTCATCATTCTGAGATCAGAACAATGAGCTTCTGAATACACAGACAATAGCATAAGTTAATTGTAAACACACCCATAGTGGTTCCCTTAGCGTGGATGTGCTGTGATGGAGGGGATAATGAAAGGATTGACCTGTAATCTTTGATGTTGTTGTTGTTCTACTTTTGAACTAACTAATCAGAATAGTACTTATTACGGACTACACCCGTACGTATATGCGCGCAGGACTTCAGGGCTAATTCACCAGGGTGTGGAAGCATTGAGCTTGTCGTTGGTGGGTGTTGCTACAAGATGGCACCTCACACGACGCATTCGGACCACGGATGGTCCATTTCTACCCAAACACCATCCTTCACACCCCAAAAATATCCACTTTGGCTGCAAGTAAGTCAGTAATGACGTCACAGATGACCCGGATATCCTTCAAGTCATGGTCCACACCATGAAAGCTTTGCTTTGACACCTCACACGACGCATTCGTACCAAGAATGTTCCCTCAATCGCTCAAACAGATCCCCACGCACCTCCGGAATGACCACTTTACTTACTACACCACAACTGCGCATGTTCAGATTGGCATTCAGACATCTTCTTTCAATAAAAAACTTGCCAGTCTGACTCTATCCCACGAAATCTTCACTAGGACATCCCAACCAAGCCATTTGGACCAAACCTGGTCTCTCTCTACCCCAACCACCTTACTTCACACCCCCAAAATTCCCACGTTGGCTACTACTCCTACTGATGACGTCAAGAATGACGACACAGATGACAGGGACACCCCTCAAGTCATGGTCTACACCACGAAAGCTTCACTTTGACATCTCACATGAGGCATTCGGACCAAGAATGGTCCCTCGCCACTCAACAGACCCCCACACACCTCCCAAAATGACCAAAATGACCCCAACTGCGCATGCGCAGATTGGCGCGACTGCCAATGAAAACAAGTCAGTCTGACCCACGAGAGCTTCACACTGATACCCCACACGGTCCATTTGACCAGGGATGGTCCCTCAATCACTCAACAAACCTCCACGAATCCCCAAAATGCCTACTTTCTATACTACGACCAGACTGCGCATGTGCAAAATGATGAAAACAGAAGATACATTAGACCAGTCTCACTCACTCACACACACGCGCGCATACACTCACAGGTAACTCTATCGGGTAGCTGGATGGAAAAAAGGCCGTCATCTACTTCAAATTACAAGCGTCTAGTCCGTCATTCATAATCCAGCCGTCGTCCATTAGAGAATATCCGCGCACTCCATTGCACCTCTGAAACTCCGGCTTTCTCTACTACTCGTACTGATTACGCCACCGATGGCGTCACAGATGACATGGAAGAACCTCAAGTCGTGGCTACACCCCGAGAGCTACAACATGACACCCAACACGACACATTCGGACCAAGGATGGTCCATCTTTACCCCAAACACACCCACACGCACCCCCAAAATGTCCGCTTTCGCTGCTACTTATACTGATAACGTCACCGATGACGTCACATATGATATGGATATCCCTCAAATCGGGGTCTACACCCCGAGAGCTACAAGATGACACCCCACAGGACGCATTCGGACCAAGGATGGTCCATCTCTACATATTAGGGCAGGAAAATGTGTGATTCAATGGACATTGGCCGCCATTTTGGATTTTGGCGGCCATATTGAATTTTCAGACCAATTACAAATCATTCCAAAATTAACAAATTATTCATACCCTACGTAGGACTAGAAAATTTGTACTTATGTCTAATCTAGAAGCTGAGATATCGAATTTTATGTTTTTGAAAATGGCGTCGGCGGCCATTTTGGATTTCGCCCTCTAGCGGAGTTAGCCGTCAGATATGAAAAGTACATAGGAGCTCATTTTGCTCTAAAATGGTTCAGTTAGTGAAATCAATCATAAAAAAGGTAGGAGCAAATGATCACGGGGTTTAAGGATATGACCCTACTATTATGGATTAAGAATACTGATCAGCGATACGGATTTGGTATTTTTGGAACATCATGATGTCTTGCCGGCATCATTGAAAACTGTTGACCGCTTCTCTCTTGCAGGAAACAAGCCTATGTGTATGCATACTATGATTGTCTTTTTGAATTTGGTGTTAATACTGTTATATGGAATATGGAATAGGTCTTTGGATTATGGACGCGGACGGCTGAATTATGAATGACGGACCAGACGCTTGTAATTGCTAGAGTAAACCTAGCTGGTAGCTCGGAACATTTGAATTGTTGTAGCTGTACCATTCACTCGATGGGTGTGGTATGTGAGAAAGATGGATTTGATCGGGGGGGTGATGTCCAAGTACCATCATAGAAATACGCACCGACTGCTCGTCACGCTTGGGTGGTCCGTAACGGAGACAGTGAGAACTGAGACTTATAAATAGTCATATTAAATATCCATGGGTCATAACAAATATATGATTATCAGTATTTTCGTTATCAATTTGGGATTCATAGTGTATAATTTGCTGATAGACGGTTCATGCGTCCGCGGTAGTGGTTTGGTTTGGTGTTGAGCTAGGCGACTCATTTGGTAATTCATTCGAAATTCATGTTGTAGCTTCCCGAGTGTAAATCGGTCCCCTTCGTAGAATTTCTCTCGGGACCACCGAGAGCGAGAGAAGGGGAATCCCATACAACGCCTATATATAATACTCACATCATATTTCCCAATGAATAATTAACCCTCTCAGGCCTGGGCGATTTTGTATCTGTCTGAGCCCGGGGGGAGAGGGGGATTTCGCATTTATGAATCTATCATGCAGTGTGGCGAAGAGAATTCCATAAACAATAATTTCAAAACAATCAGTCGAAAAAGATGCATTCTGATAAAATTACGCCACTGTGACGTCATCAGTATCACTATCTTCGATTTTAAAGATGTAATGTGGTAATGTCAAATTCAGGGAAAAAAATTATTTAGGAAGAAATCAGCACCCCCTCTGCCCATGCGGTACTCCACAAATCACCCCTGGGGTTAGTGTTTGTATACTGTCATTCTACTTTTGTTACATGGTTTTAAAATTCAACACTTCTAGAGCTTTCAACTTGCAAAAATATATAAAGCCTAATTCTGAATAGAATGATTCTATACATTTGAAATTGGTCATCCAAAAGATATAGAGGCAGCATAAAATTTATATTACATAGCTGAATGATCACTGGATGGGCAAGCGACAAGATTATCACAAAAACCCAAGAACGTCTGTATGCTTTAAGCTAGACAGAATTGGGGAGCGGTGCGCATTACCCCGAACTGTCAACCAATCAAAATAACCAATGAATAGTATCAAAGCCTACATAAAGATAAAAACAAACGATATAAACGTAAAATTAACATGGATATTTCCACTAGATATGAAAGGAAAGTAAAATGATACGTTCGACGTCTGTAGGCCTACTAATTACACTGCAGACCAAGGGGAGTCGAGACAGATAATATCTCATATTTCCCATCGGTCTCACGCGGGGTTGACTGAGGTAGAAACCTTTACTTCACTTCGAACTACCGTGTTGAACGACGCTGCGCTGGGCAATGGCGCGGCGATGCCGAACACATGCGACCACACCTGGCTCATTAGCGGGATCAGGTGACAAAATCAATGTTCGCAGCCATAGCGAATCGGCTGGAAACACCTGTAGGGAAATCTGAAGAAAAGGAGATAGCTATGCCTGATGCATGTATGTATATATAGTGTAGCGACCTGGATTGATTTGATGATGATACATACGTGGTCATACATGAGCAGCTTCTTCAGTTCTTGTTGGCCGTGAAGTCATCAATCGGCTTGTACATTTTCGTTATTCAACCTCATTTACCTCATATGGCCTGGAATTCATATTGATTTTTTTAAGACATGTCAGAGAGAGAGAGAGAGAGAGATTATATCGACCATGTTGAAGAACTCCGTTGAGCTGCTTCCCTCTCACGGTAGCATATCGCGTAACTGTCAATTCAGATGATAACCCTTCAGCTCTAGTCAAGGCTCGTATGACAAAGCCGTACACCGACCTGTATCATGAAGGATGACACACGCGAAGGGGAACATAACATTGATTTGTCTATTCTGTCCGAAATGAGTGTCGGGGGTATAAAATTTAAAAAAAAAAGAAGAGTTTTGATAGAATGCCGAAACCCATTATTTCTAGACTTTAATATTAGGGAAGTCGTGCCATTGACGATTTTCCGATAGGTCATATCAGTTCTTATAACACACTAGTAGCTTTGTTTTCAACTAATATATCATAGGTGTCCGGAAATCTTTCGATATTCTGTTCTGTATAATTATTATAAAATGATATCCAATCATTTATTACATCTATCTGTTGACTTTTCGAGCTTTTTAGAACACGAGTCTTTGTTTTGCATGGTATTTCATGTATTTTCGTGTCCGGTTACAGTTTTGATGTGTAGATGCTATCGGCAGGCGCGTAATACATCTACTTCAGAAACCTTCTGTTTCCGTTGAATACACATTACAGAATAAATCTAGTAATTATATAATATCGCAAGTGTATTGCTGTCAATGTGGGCAATTTTGCTGACAGTGAAATGTTTATCACCAAGAGAATGTTTACTTCTGTAAAAGAAACCAGATACGGTTTGTCACACTTCTCACAATGAACTTCATAAATTCGATCTGTTGGGAAACTATGGCTAGCATATGAATTAACATAAGATCTTCCGGTTAATGCGGAAATGTTTTCTATGCCATAACGTGTGCGGCAAACATTTGGAAATCATGAAATTTGGATTCGGCTTGCCATTTATGTTCTTTGTTGTAGCTATGTTATTGGGATTATATGTCTCGATTACCAACTTTTCTATCAAGCAGAATACAGGAAAACACTGGGTTTATTTACGCTTGTCAGAGTCGAGATTCAGTACCTAGTCATCGTCCAAAATAAATTGCCGCGTCCCTAAAATATGTCAACATGGGCTTAAATCGTATAACATAGAGAAATATGAAATTTCGTCGTTAAGATTTAACACTTCGCAATAGTGATTTGAAAGTGTATAAATCAGTAAATATTCAGTAGTCGTAAAATTTTATATAAATCTCATCACACGTAATACATAAAAAATGATACATGAATGATTAACTAGAGTTACATGAGATCGTATAAAATTTAAACATATATAAAATTTCTGCGTCGAAGCAGAGTATTATCGCAGCTCTTGGCAGTAAAGGAGGTGTTCGGTTTGACCGTATTTTTTTCCTTAGTGTGTTGCATTTATAAACCGAAAATATAATTTCCTCTCGTTTACTTTAAAAGTTGTTAGCTTGAGAGAGAAAATACTGAATTTTCATATTCTCAATTTTCACCGAGAATAGATTTGTCAAAAAAATATTACGAGTATTATAAAATAAGCATTTGTTTGTTTTTGCAATTTTTGGCGATATTCTTGAAGGGAATTCCATTCATATATAAAATATGACACCTTTAACCAAAACGAATCTTACATATCGAAATGCGGTGGCTTTGATCCAAAATGATACTGAAGAATCGTTCTGGTTAAAGGTGTCATATTTTCATGATATTGAAATATGCCAAAACGCTTGTAATGTTCTGAAAGGGTGTAGTTCACCGCCATTCGGCACATGATTCCTCATTTTGATAACTGTAACAGCTGCTTGGCCGAATGGTTAAGGTGTCGGACTACAGATTAAAAGTAAACCAACATTTTGGTTCGAATCCCCAAATACCCAAAAAAAAAATGTTTTCATTTTTTTCTTTTCGTCTCATCTTCATCATTTTGGACTTTAAAGTGAAATAAAGACAGCGAACCCTTAACGCACATAATCCCTTATTTTATTATAATTCGTCAATAGAATTGCACACTAGCAACACCACACACAGTCAGTATTTGAATATTCTGACGATCCAGCAGAGCAAAAAATTAATTGTTAAACATATATAATTTCGTCTTAGGGCAGCGGAAAGTTGTAACTATGAATTGAAAAGTTATAAGGTTAAGCTTGTCTTATATCAAGGCCTTTATTAAGGAAATGACCCTCAACAAGTGGTGACGCTTGCTTTCCCAATTAATTATGCATGTGCCAATATGTGCCAATGGTAACCGTATGAGAATATGAACCAGAATTTTCCATTTGACTGGCCTCGCCTGTCTGACAAAGAGTTGGGGAATACCTGAGCATTACGTCACAATTTACCGGCCGGCTCGAAGCGAGACAATAGAGCAGCAGAGAGCGACTCTGAAGGGAAAAATATCCATCTAAAGCGAACACCTCCAAACGCAATGAAAGGATCATCCAGCAGGAAACAGAATGCCTCGACATAATTTAATTGATGAAAATCCGGGTTAAAACACTGTGGCTCATTCATTAATGGAAGTCTAATATCCGCATATAAAGGGCATTCTAACAATACATGTTTTTCCCGATTTTGTCTTATTTTGGCAAGCAAAGCATATAACCTTACTTCTATTGGTAGGTTTTCATATCTATCCTATCCATGTAGCACTGCATTTCATAGAGTTAAACTATATAACACCGTATACAAATTTTATTCACTGGGCTTATCGTAAACCCTCAAATGAAGTTTCCATCAAATGAAAGGCCATTGGAAACAGTGTCTGAAAATATTTTTTGTCATTTTTGACTATTTTAAACCGCAAATAAAGCATGAGATTCTATGGTGGTTTGTTGCGATCATATCTAGGTCCGGTGACATCACACTGCCTTAATACATATATTTTAAACTTCGTATGCACTCTCCAATGCTTGACTCAAGCTTAATGTGTGTATACTTTGAGTCTCAACACAGACCCTCTGTTCCAATGTGCATGTTTCACCAAAATCGAGAAAATTAAATGCAAGATTCAAATTGTTTTGGTACTTATCGGTTACCATACAAAAAGTTAAGTACTTTTTATCTCGTTAGAAAAAATCGCATAAATGAAGTAAAAATATAATTGGATACAGTTGAAATTTGTCTTTCATTTGACCATCACTTCGTCGGAGGATTTACTGTCACTTTAAGTTAATTAATAACACCTCATAAATTATTAATTATGGCTAGATTTCATGCTTGAGGGTCTTAACCCTTTGAATACTGATTGATTGAAATTGTAGTTTTCGGGCCGCTTCCCATACGGATTTCGAAGCCCATCAACCCATGTTATTTATTTTTTTCAAGTCATAAATTTGCAAGCACTATGGTTTAAAACATTTAACTAAATATAGAGAAGTAAACAGAAGTAAGCACATAAAGTGTAATAGTCCCCTTTCTTATGGATCAACTGTTTTACCGTGTCTTTGCTCCCTACCCTCTAACACGAAGCAACCCCAAAAAACGAACAGAACTGTGACTGGTCTGTAGAAATCTGTGCCTGTAACATTGTTCTCGGAAATGTGTATCAGGGAACAGGATGGCCGGCTGCTTAACAGTCAAAAATTTCTGTTCTAATTTTAACACGTGAAAGACATGACTGGTTCATTTTATACAGTGATCAGATTAGCGGATTAATAGTTTTCGTGGATCATTCAAAGAATACAACAGCTGGATGGAATATCATTTACTCGTTTTAACTTCACTCTTTCACGTAAAAAACATTCTTCCTCATTCTGCATTAGCCGTTCAACCAGGAAGTTATAGCCACAAGGAAGATGTGTACAATACTCGGCGTGGAAATAGTAAATTTAGAACATACCTGTTACGTCCAACTAATCGAGACGTACTCTCGATACCGTCGAGATAAACCGATAACTTTCCCGTATGTCGCTTCCATCCGGGTTCGATCTCGGTCGGAATGTCTGCGGTTTCGAGATGTATATTGCAATCCGCGACGACAAACCGGTATTGATGATTCAGGACCATTCGAGACAGTCAATTTCGTTGAAGACTGATAACCAGTCCAATGTTTCATCACTCAGATGAAGGCAACAGGTCGATGCCAACAAAAGTCAGTCATTTTCTCACCTATGGTATGTTGGTTGACCCAGAATATTTTTCAAACTTAATTTCTGTCGATTCACATTCGTGAATCTCCAAATGGTTTTCTAATTTTATCGAACATTAATTAGCAACACACAATATTATGGCCTATCCTTAACCTGAGCAAACATAGGGAACTTCAATGCTAAAAATTAAAGCGAATTTTCTCTGGATTACGTAGCATTTTTATCTGTTGGAACTTGAAGAATGTGGTTGGAACATTGCGAATTTTAAATGTTTCTTAGTAAGTTGAGCTTCCAATTTGAACGTCAGTATTTGGCGTAAAAAACCGTGGTATGCTTGTCAGAAGGAATAATAGCTAAGGGGAATTTTCCTGCAGAAAACGTCAAAGAAACAACTCTGAGGTGCAGCATGACGAAGAACGGGCAATGTCCATAAGCACACAAAAATTGTTGTAGTCGAATAGTTAGATTGTGGTCATCATGGTCAACAGTGATCACGGCTCAACAAAATCGGTCATTATTTGGCATAGTAGTTATTGTCCGAAAACTATTCACAGAATCCATTTGATTAGCTAGAATCAGTCGTATCGGTCTTAGTGAGATGCAAACGTCTAGTCCGTCATTCAATATTCAGCCGTCGTCCATTAAAGAATTTCCGCGTCCATAATCCAAATTACAAGCGTCCAGTCCGTCATCCATAACTCAGCCGTCGTCCATTAGACAAATAATAACATTAGCACCAAATCAAAATGATAAATCATAGTATACATAAAACTAGGCTAATTTCCTGCAAGAGAGAAGCGGTCAACAGTTTTCAATGATGCCAGCAAGACATTATGATGCTCCAAAACATCAAATCCGTATCGCTGATCAGTATTCTTAATTCATATGATATACATTGTACGGTCGTTATCTAGATTATGATATATCTCAGTCACGCTTTGATTGTGACTTCATATGAACTATGGGGATCTTGAAATACATTGGTTCATACGGCCCCCAGCCCCGGGTTAAGCGGAATTGGATACAAGTTACGAAACGTACCGCCATAAATCTTGCACGCTACGCTCGTATCAGCATGCGATATGTATCGCCAAATTTGAGAAACTTCGAGTGGAGGGGCTTGATGATATAACCCTGTTTTACAAGTTTCTGCAATAATGTTTTGTGACGTTGATTAAAATCGTCAGACTTAACACAGAATCTAGCAAATGCTACTAGGCGAGATATGTATACGCCATATTCAGGTTCCTCTGGTATATTACTGTCCAGATAGGGATAGTTTACGATGTCGAAATTATAATCATCTCTTCTGTCGTAAAGTCGACGAGAGAGAAGGTCCGCTTCATTTTTATAGTGGTACAGGTCTGAAAAAGGTGTGCCGCCAGGGCCATCTGTAGTTTCCTTCAAATCTAGTAAGGTGGATATATATCCTTAACTGCGTCATTTATATAGCGATGAACCACAACAAGCTGATCGTCTATGCAGCGTTTGGTGAATGAGGAGGAACTGGCTTTGAAATTATCTGTTTTCGAATGCATCTGCGTGTAGTCGTATTCGTAAGAGAACAGATATATGTCAGCCAAAATGAGTGTTCTATTAGTACCCATTGGAATACCCGTATGTTCCTGATGCACCAACATTTTGGCCAAAGGTTGTATCATTATTTCAAACCTGTTTGAATTACCATACAAACCATTACATTAATATTACAACCAAAGCAACGAATTGTAAGGTACATCTTCACAACGTCAAGGTTTCATTTTTAATCAGATAATTTCGCCTCTATTACATAAAAAACCTGCAAATATATATACGGAATCAATTCAATTTCTTAACCCTTCAAGATTGCAAGAGATTCTTTTTATCGAGCAGCTACTTTAGAAATTTTGTTTAGTTGGGTAAAAGACTGTAGTTCAGGTTATTTGAGAGAAAACGGTTTGTTGTATAAGTTTTAATCTGTTTATGTTTTAATGTGTTGGATTACTACGTTATTAACTTGAATTACAAGCGTCTAGTCCGTCATTCATAATTCAGCCGTCGCTCATTAAAGAATATCCGCGTGCATAATCCAAAGACCTAATCCATATTTCAGTATTAGCACCAAATTCAAAAAGACAACCATAGTATACATAAACATAGGCTAGTTTCCTGCAAGACAGAAGCGGTCAACAGTTTTCAATGATGCCGACAAGACATCATGATGTTCCAAAAATATCAAATCCGTATCGTTGATCAGTATTCTTAATCCATAATAATCTCATGTCTTAGAATTTTGTTTGATCGTCACTATGTAGCTGAAATATTGCTGAGCTCGACGTTAAACCATAATTTTCTCTCTCTCTCTCTCTCTCTCTCTCTCTCTCTCTCTCAACAACGAAATATAAAACCCTAGCACTGAGGCTAATATTATCGAGCTGATATGGATATGCCATAATGACATTAAATTAAGCAGAATACTTTATGAATTGATAAATGTATTACAGTAATCTTATGATATCAAAGAATAATCAAGACTATATGTATAATTCAATATTCCAGTTTATTTCTATTTCGTCAACTAGATGTCTTAAAAATGAAACGACATATGGAATCAGACATGCAGTGTTTATCATGTTAAATAGACCATAAGCCAACAATGGTGTAACCTCCCTGCTTCTGGGGAATTTGCTGGCTATGTTTTCCTGAAAGCCTGTCATATGCCAAATTGAAAACCGCTTTGTTTGAACTGTGCCTATTGGGACGTTTGGGATTCATGAGACTTTGAAACACTTGGCATTGTGGTATGAAAATCAATTTATGTAGTGGCGGTATAGATAGAAAAGTACCATGAAAATAGTTAAAATACTTCAAACTATAGCATATTTGGTATTTTTGGAAAGGATATACAATCAAACAAATGACTATAGTACATTTAAACATGTTTGAGGCAATTGTGACGTCATGGTTACGTCAAAATGTGGCAATATTGTTCAATGTGACCTATCCTGAACTTTATGGTAAATATCATAAAAATCATGTTATTTTTTTCTCTAATTACCTGGAAATGTATGAGGCATGAATTACCGATGATGTGGGATCATTTTTTTTATCTTCAAGAAAATATATTTAGGTGTTGTCAGCATAATCTAATGTTGAAGTAAAGACCGTGGTAATGTGTGTTTTTTAAAGGTGATAATGTCCCGAAATTGGAACGGAAACGTGAATATCAGATTACCACTTTAATACCGCCGCCATTTTGAATTTTTCTCTGTTGTCCTAGTGGACAGCTATGCAAATTGGTTCATACTGAGCCTGACATGAGAGACTCTGATATGAATGAGCTCAATCATGAGAAAGATATGATCTGGAGTAGAAACAATATTCCTACTGGGGAGAGATACACTAATTTCAGATGACACATGATGACAGCCATTTTGAATATTTTCATGGTGCTTCTCTCAGAAATGTACAAAATTGACTCAAGATAGTCCAAAGTATTAGGTTATTAACACGGAATAGCTTGGACGTGATGAACGTACGAATTGGTGTAAGACAAATGCAGCAAATTCGGCGCATGTTAATAATTTTCTGGGGAAAATATTTCTGTAGACCAACATGGTCGCCATATTGAATTTGCCAATGATGAATCTACTCTTTGTACAGAATGTTATGTAAATAAGCTCAAAGCAGTTTGTCGAGTTACGAAGTCCCCAAATTAGATTTTTTAAAAATATTTTTGCTCTTGGAGTTGAATAATTGAAGTATGCTTACATGAACCCACAGGGCATCTGATACGCCATGCATTACGCTAAAGGTCAAAAGTGAAAATATTGTCTAGGCGTAACTCAATTGGCACGTTATACCAACCCGGTTCCAAAATATATTGCCAATCAAACATTATCCAGCGAATTTTCGTTTAGTTGACTGATCCATCATCAGCAACAGCAGAAAATATGCATTGTAGTATCGTGACGTCCCAATGCCGTCACGTTCACGACCCATTTCAGATATATCCGTCAAAATCGTGCGCTATGTTAGACATTATTCATTCATGCATCCAAAGAGATACCACACAAGTTGCAGTGTGATAAATAAATAAATAATAAACCGAAGAAAAATGATAAATATAACCCTACCCCCAATCTTCATCATTCAATATTGAAGGTTAGGGGGTACCCAGATTTAAAAATCTCTATAAGGCAAATGTCCCTGTGCCTAAAGCGCAGTCAAGAGTTTTTCAAAGGCAATAAGTTGCGCTTTCAGAAACAAATTGTCTACAAGGGGTTGTTAACGTTACCTCAAATTCTAACACTCATAATTGGAAAATCACAATAAATGTATTAATAACTAATTGTAAGTTTCATGAACGGAGTATTCAGTATGGAGTATGAACGCTGATGCAAAATGCAAATATTAAATCTACAAGCAGGTTATGTTTTCAGAAGAGGTGTCGAACAAATTCTGATAAAATATAATTAACCAAGGTGTCACTTTTAAGATGGGAATCCCTAACCATCTGGATTATTGATATTTCATGAGAATTCTGGAGACACCCGCTCTTCAAAATAACCTTGTCTAATTAGGTTACCATTCAGTACGCTTTAACATGTAGCCACGATTAACCTGTGTCATACGTTCAGCATTGTCATAACATTGCTTGCAATTTCCTCTTGTGACCAAGTGCTGTACTGGTTTGGCTGATCAGTGTCCAGGATAATAGGAACTGTGGACACTCTCGTGTCCTGGCACATGTAGGCACCGTCGTGATATGCCGGAAACAAGGTTGAAAACGACGTTAAATCCTACTCACTCACCCCAGAGCCTCTTCCACAAAGGACAAGTTTGACGTGGTGTATATACCAAATGCCGGTGAATATAAAAATGCTCCTAGAATATCGCGGCAGATGCAAATTCCATAGAACCAACTGCCAACAGCCATTATCAGTGCAGGTATCGAGCTGTTCCACTTTGGCTGGTATTTCCGAAGATGGAAGATAGTTTATTATGAATCTAACACATAGAATAGCATTGTGTTATATACGCCGACTTCTAAATGCCTATCAAAGAAAATATTATGAGTCTAGATCAGAGCCATAACTGTTACTACCTATCTACTCCAAGTTTCTCCCATACCGCAAAGATGACAAAATAAGATGGTAGTATAAAGGTTCACACAAAGGTACCGAAGGGGAGATAATCAAAGTTGAGATAGAAGAGGGCGTTGTTCATCTCTATCCAGCACATCTTCCAGCTCCCTTTCGCTTTGTTCATCCAAATCGTCAGCAACAACATCTTGTAATTTCTCTACTCTAGCCGGACCGAGAGCCGAGGTGAGCTTATTCCAGAAATGTCGCTGTTCTGCCAGTCTTTCACTCCAGACCAGAAACACGCTGGTATTCCAAAGGTTTAGCAATGCCTTGGGCATGGCGCTGACTGGGACATCTTGTAATATTACCGGGATGATCACGTCCTGTCTACCTTCATTGATCATCTTCATCCGGGCCATTTGGATTTCAAAGCGACACCAGGCGGATCTTACAAACGCGGGTGTTATCACGAGAATCGTCTTGAAGCTGCTGTTGATAGCATTCACAACATTCTCTTCAATAGTCAGACCGGGGATAAAATTAAAGTCCCTGTCATAAATACACAGTTTATACCCGAACTGGATTTCTTTTTTTTCGAGTTTGGGACGAAATGTATGGCACACCCATTCGTAGTCCTCGTGACAATAGGCTATCAGGGCGTCGTATCTGTGCCGCTTTTCCGGTTCCGCCTCTGGCTTTTTACAGAGTGTAATGCACCAGTAGGTTATAGGGACCCGATATCGGTAACCAACAGCTGTCCCCACTAAACAAACAATCAGCACGGAAGCTCCCAGAGCAGCAAACACAATCCAGAAGGAACTAACACATTGTATTTTAAGGACATTCAATTTCGATCGTAGACTCGGCATTGAAACTACGGATCCGTTATTGAGAACACAGCTGTAGTTTCCGTAGTTATCAAACTGTACATCGGAGGTCCAAATCCATTCCAGAAAATCGAACGTTCCACAATTACAGGTGAAGGGGTTTCCGTCCAGAAACAATAAAAACTTTCCTCGTCGTTCAACTACCGAATCAAGCAGTTGTCTGTCACGCGATGGTATGGTTCTTAGGGCGTTAAAACGCATGTCCAGGTTTAATAAGTTGTGCAAGGAATATATAATTGTGGGAAGCTCTGAAAATTTGTTATAACCCAGGTCCAATGTTATTAATTCTGTTTGATGCGTTAACAGTCCGTATGGTATGTTTGATATTCCGCTGTTGGCCAGATCGAGATGCCGCAGGAGAACGAGACTGCGGAATAAAAGATCAGCTGTGTCTGTCTGGAACGGAATCACCAGGTTTGTATCTCTTGCTACAAGCGTTGTCAAATTCGGGAAGGAGTCCAGAAATATATAACTTAAATCTGAAGAATAGTCGTTTCCCGAGATATACAGAACCTGCACGTGTTCGAAGCCATGCCATCTCATTCGAAAGCAAAGTTGTCCTCTATCATGCGACATATCTAATGTATGCAGACGACTTCCGCCCAGAAGACAGATGTCTGAAAACCCCCGACAAGTCATGCTAACATAACTGATGTCCATCAATTCCAAACGAGGTGGAATATGAAAAGACAGGACTTTGCTGTTACCGGCATTGACAGCCGTTGTTGTTTTAAGTCGTTTGTGACTATCCACACTCACCGGTCTTCTAAGCCAGTGTGTGACTTCTATGTGTCTAAGATTTGGAAAACGATTTAGATAGAGGTACATAGCTGACAATGAACTACGTTTCAGGTAGAATTTTGTGAAACGAAACTCTTTCAAGCACTCTGGCTGACGGAACGTCAACAGAGCGCTGGCATCAAAATAGACTAGCGTATTATCACTTAAGTCCAGTGATTGAACACAAATATCTTTCAGATACTCAAACATATTCTTTGTTAGACAGACATCTGAAAGCGGGGCATCATAAGTATTTACGCGAGAGATGTCTATGGACGTCATATTTCTACCTGCTAGTCCCGCTAGAGATCTCAAAGCAGCTGATAACCCAAAGAAATTGTTACTGATGCTCAAATTTTTCAGGTTGCGAAAATGTACAAAGGTGTTTGATTCTATTCCTAAAATTCTACAGCTTGATAACGTCAATGTCGTAACTGTTGAATTTTCAAACACTGTGAAAGTTTCGTTGAATAATTCTTCAATTTTGCAAAGGCGTCCATCTGAAAGAATCTGAAGTCGACGAAGTTTAGCGAAACCACTTCTGAATTGTACATCCTTAAGCATGTCCATATGAAGCTCTTCCAGCGAACCCAGAGAGGACAAGGCAACATCCGGATAGGTGACCTCGGGAATAATTGGATCTTTACCTTGGCCGATGTTCAAAACTTTCAAGCTCACAAGCGGGATGAAAACCGGCACGGGGTATGCCGAATACGACAATGGGTTGTATTCCAGATGAAAACAAATTAAGTTGGCTAATCCCAGGAAAGCTTTTGGTTCGAGACGAGTGATTTGGTTGTTAGACAGGTTTAGTGACAAAAGATCTGTGAGATCAACAAACGTAGAGTCGTTAATTGAGGTCAGCAAATTGTATGATATATCTAGGGTCCGACAGTCGTGCGGAATCTTGAGCCCAGTGACAGTCTTGACTTGTTGACGACGGTAATCACAGTTTATAGTGGGCCTAATGTATTCACTCTTGGTACACCGACCGTCACCTGCCACCGCATTGGTCAGCAGTCCATCGAACATCGGGAGAATTGTTATGAGCAATATATAGAAAAGCATTCTTGTACAGTTGATGGGATACCTACTGGCTTCTTGACTTCTGCGCGTCATTGCGGCTTTAACTGTTTGAAGGAAAAGACAAGGATATCGGTTTTCAAATAATCTGGACTCAAACTAATCTAATTATTCTGGCCGGAAGTAAGATAACATCTGTCAATGCCATATTCAGTTATTCCAACCGTGTTCTTAGAGATATCATTGCTTTATTATTGCCGAATGCCCAGTGCTATCGGCCGCGTTACCCCGGAGATAAACCCCTGTGAGTAAACCTAGCCCCCAACAGGACATGGTAATACAATATACCATACAGTTTTATACGAATGTTGAACCTAGGATTTAGAAATAATGACACCTATAACCTGAGCAAAATCAGTATACATATACATAGCTTGAGATGAATTGCGTGTGCATTATACACCACTTGACTTCGTGTCATTTTTGTTCTTGCCGGAGTTTCGGAATCATGTCAAGATATCCGAATGATGTGCCCTTTTTTTTAGAAGCATAATTTGGCTTATTTTCAAAAGTATGTGGGCGTGATTTCGTCCGCCTTCTGGTCACATTGAGCTATCTTGGTACAACGGTTATCAAGTTTATACTTATCATGCAGAAGTAGAAAATCTCATGGTCCTACTGATCAGAGAGGAACCGCTCTCCGAAGAGCCGCCTGGCCGGAGAAGACCGACGCTCTAGCCCGCTGCGCCAAACCCCTGCCTCAAATGGTTCAGTGAGGATATTATTATAACGTCAATCCGTCTGTATAGACAACATTGATCTGGCTGAAGCTGAGCCCATGTGTACATATAATAAAATAATACACGCATCGAGAGGCTGTTTGAAAATATACAGACAACACCCAAGCGATGACACGGGTGGGGGCAAAGAACGGCGTAATGCTGCAAGAAGTTACAACCTGGTATTCTAACAGACCAAAGACCGCCACAACGTATCATTTGTAATAAAGTGAAACCTACATGTACGTAAACCCACCATGATTGAGACCAGATTATAGGTCAGTGTTTGACACGGTTCTGGTTTATCACATTTGCGTACACTCCGCCATCCATAAGATGGCGTGTGTGTCGCCATTATTGCGGAGCGATATCCGAAACTTTACCGTATACTGTTCGGTTCTATCCGGCGGAGAACAGGCTCAAGAAATCTGATAAACTACAGGTTTTTCATACTACTTCTGAAACATATATTTTCTGAGCTTACAAAAGACACAGACATGAATAACTTTCGTATCGTCCAAGAGGCGTCGTAGATCTGTAATTTTGAACAAGTAGGTATGGAAGCCGATAGCGGCCACTCGCGTTCTCGCTATCTCACCCTGTAGATTTGGCCTGGCGAAATGGCGAAAATACGATAATTAGGGGCGCGAATGGCCGATAGCGGCCATCAAAAAGGTCGCGACACGATAACACGAGAACACGCGAACGATGCCATTAGCGAGTCGCGACCTACCATTCGCGTGTTCTCGTCTTCTCGCATACTCGCCTCAGGATAGGTCGCGGCACGCGAACACGCGAACGCGCGAATGGCCGATAGCGGCCATCAAATAGGTCGCGGCACGATAACACGAGAACACGTGAATGATGCCATTAGCGAGTCGCGACCTACCATTCGCGTGTTCTCGTCTTCTCGCATACTCGCCTCAGGATAGGTCGCGGCACGCGAACACGCGAACGCGCGAATGGCCGATAGCGGCCATCAAAAAGGTCGCGGCACGATAACACGAAAACACGCGAATGATGCCATTAGCGAGTCGCGACCTACCATTCGCGTGTTCTCGTCTTCTCGCATACTCGCTTCGGGATAGGTCGCGGCACGCGAACACGCGAACGCGCGAATGGCCGATAGCGGCCATCGAGAAGGTCGCGGCACAATAATATAAATCTGAATATAATTTAATACGAAACGAAATTTAGTATTTTTCCGTTTTACAAAATGAAATCCGATGATACAGTCAGGCGACAGACAAAGGAACAGTACTTCATTCAGAAGTTCAAATGTGAATTAAACTGTTAATAATACCTTTATTGATATATGAACTGTGGAATTGAACAATGAATTATTTCTTTTATGCATGTATCGACTGAAAAAGGAGATGTCAAGCCTACCGAAATTTAAAAAAACATGTAACCTGTTATATTTTGAAACTCCCAAAACTCTCAGATAATAAATATTCTTCTCGAAATTTGGTTTGAAAAACATCAGCAAGCATATAAAAATGAACGAAAATCAATAAAGAGATGGAAACTACATGGTCTTTGCTCTGTCGTGTTCTACTCTTGTTTATGTCAGCTCGCGCGTCGCCTCCAAAAATACGCATGAACACCCTTTTCCCCAAACATATCAGCAGAACGATCTCCCTTGATCAAATGGAGATCTGCAACCTTCCATTTGTCTG
>JAVTVY010053248.1:0-25046 GCA_036873755.1 Hanleya hanleyi | reverse complement strand
ATTGGAAGAGTTGAAAACTAGAGATTTACATTACTTTAACATTATCACGGCCATGATACGACAAGGGAGGTGATCTACTCAATATACATTTTGAGTTACTTCCTCCTGTGTGGGAACCCTTGGCCTCGGCAAATATTGTTTTTCTCTAGTACATAAAACATATTTACCTCATTGGGATCATATAATTGTACAATATTGTATGATTGTGCTATTGATCTGTAAACAATAAATATATTTGATCTGAAAGATATGGCAAACTTGACACATATTCACATTTTCTGGATCATGGGATATAACACATTAACGCTTCACCAATGAAAATATAATTGCCACATAAAGAAGTGTTTATTGGACACTGCAGCCTTATGTACATACCTGTTTCTGCCAATTTCTTTCTTTGAGAATCGACAAGATGTCCTTTTCAGCCCTCTTCTCGCTAGTTACTTTGCTTTTCTTGTTTGTCTTTCTTGGACTTTCATTCTAAAAATACAAAATGAATTCATTAAAGATAACAGTGAGGAGTTAATAATCTAGCATACGTAATGCATATCTGCATTCTGTGTTGTTTTTTTTTAATTATGGAAAATAACTGTCACAATAATTTTTTTAAATGCTCATTTATTGCGACAGAATACTTGATGAAATAGAAAAAAATGTATGCTAGAAACAATCAGTTATAGCCATATCACACCTTGTTACAATTCAGGAGCCGCAGAGCACATTTGAAAGTGAGGGGGCTGAACTCTATACCGGTCAAGTTAAATGTTGGACTGCTTCCCCCCCCCCCCAGCTCCGCGGCCCCTGAAATACAAGGAGAAAATCAAACATACAGACAGTTATCCAGTTCCGCAATCGAAATTCTTCTGAGGTGTGTTGTGGCGAATACACATCCATTGAAGGAAAGTTACATATCCTTAACTTAATTTGAGCTGATTTTTCACTTGCTATAGAATTACCTCATCTTCGGAACTGGGGGATTGTCTTGTGGATATCGTTCGTTTGCCTCTCTGTTCTCTTCCCAGCCTACCAAGGGATTTCCTAATGTCGGATATATTCTCTCCATCCAGAAGTCTGTCCAGTATGGACTTCAGCTCGGGACGTTTGTCTGAAATAGTGAAATATCACATAACTTAATGTTAACAACATTAATGTTATCCCCCTCTTATTCATGCTATGAATCGAATTGTTTACATGAGCCATGGAGCACATTTGAAAGGGGGAACGGGGACTGAATTCTATACCAGCCATGTTAAATGTCGAACCGGAGCTATCTAAGATAGGACTTATAACACTGCGGCCCCAAAAAGTGGAGGGGCCAGCCCCCTCCCCCCACCCATTACGTTTTCCTGTTGCTCAGCATTAAAGCAAGGTGGCCATTCTACAAATATATGATAAACAACAACAACAAATGTATGGTAAACAAAAATGAGATATCAAGTGATACATTTAACATAAATAACACAGTACTTACCACTGAATCTCAAAACTTTGGCTGGAACAACTATTGTATTGCGCTGTGGCCATTTCAACTCGCATGTGGATTCGAAGTCCCGGGAATCATTGTTGAGCTCATCCCGCGATCTACTGAAAATGCGAGTGTCGGCTATTTCCAGAGCATTATCCTCGTTGAAAAATTCGTAGACAGCTAGCTTGCATGCCATGGTGGCATAGTTCAGTCAACTTATTCGTGGACGGTTATCGAGATACTTGATGTCGAACCAGTGTCTTTTTGGAGGCGGTTGGACTTTTCAGCTTTTTAAAATTGATAATTACAAGGTGAAAAGAACGAAGCAAGCCACGACTTCATTGTTGAATGACTTCATGGGGGCTTTGAGATGTCTCTGTTGTTGTTGTTGTTGATGTTGTTGTTAATCTCGGACCCTTCAAACTTTGGCTCGACGCCGTGCTGCTCAACGGGAGACTCGAGCAACGAGTGTCAACAATTTGCCGAGTTAGTAGCCCTAAATTAATGCTAGAATCTCACTTCGCGAACAATAATCCCCATTCTGTCGTTCGACAGAGAACTGTCCCATTACACTTCGCAGACCTTCCGCCATGATTGTTGTATGAGAAGCCTCGTTTTCGATCTCACACTTGACGGAATCCATTTGCGTACACTTCGCCCTCCATAAGATGGCTTGCGAATCGTGTGTCTCCATTATGGCGGAGCGATATCCGGTGTTTTACCGGATTCTGTTCGGCCTTCATTCGGCGGAGAACAGACTCGAAAACTCTGATAAATTACAGGTTTTCATACATACCCCGGAAACAGATATTGCCTGGGCTTACAAAATATACAGGTATGAATAGCTTTCGTATCATCCAAGAGGTGTGGTAGATCTGTAATTTTGAACAAGTAGATCATCACATGACTCGAAAATGGCGGGTTACGTTGGGGTGACGTCGGTAGACTTTAGCTGATTGGCTGACGAAGTCACGTGGTATTGATTTCTGGAAATTTCCTCTAGCAGTTGCCGAAAGTAGTCTGAAATGGATACACACGATCCCAGGGGCAGTCTTACCGCGTATAGATGACCGAGATGGTTACAGGTTGGACGGAATCGATCAGCCATTCGGAAAAAAACGGAAATCAACGAAGTATAGAAACAAATCGGGAGATGCACAAGTGCAGTCACGTGGTACATTTTGGGTGAGTTCCAGCATGGGAATATGATACATATGATATGTCCTGTAAGTTTGGAATTAATTGACCTGTTGTTATAGTTATGTGAATTTTGTACTCTGTCAGTCAGTGACGCTTGTACAATAAAGAATTATCTTATCTTATCTTATGGGACGTAACCTGCGGGAGATTTGACGGTCGCGAAAATAACATTGAAGTCAATGGGAATTATTTTTAAAACGTAGTTTTGCAGTTTGATTCTGGTAGATAATATTTCAGAAGTACATTAGCTTTCGAGCAAGGCAACTTGTATAATTTTCACTCATATGGAACAGACGCTGTCAACGAAAAACTAGCATGCTCCATGCAAATCTTACGACGTCAAACGACCGGAACTCACCCAGCAGGTCATGTGATCGACACATGAGAAAGAGGCGAATAGCCTGACTGATCACCGCAGATAAACACAAAATAACATAGAGAATCCCGCGACGTAATGTCAGCCTGACTAGTGTACGTGTTGTTGTTGTCTGACAAGTCGAAATTCGACGAAGGATTTATTCGGCAACTTGAACTACTGAACTGACAAATACTTTTGATAAAAATACTACTGTATTAAAGTTGAGAATTCCGTATTCGCTTCAAATTTAAGAAAAATCGTATAAAGCTTTGAAGCACATGTTGACTGTCAGCTATCCGCACATTTCCCTTTTCTATTCGCCAGGCAGCTAGTTTTGCCGAATATATGCATATTTTAGGGATATTCAAAACTATATTTTATTCATCAGCACAGTGGCTAGTAAGATTTTCATCACTTTTCTCCCTGACAGGTACAAAAATCTTGTCTTTCAAAACGCAATTTTGTCATGCGGTACTGAACCGCATGCACAGTCGGCAGCCAGTCTATTCGTGAGACGTCTTCTCATCGAAGCAAGGCCAACGCCGTAGCTCTGTAGGGTCAAAGTTTGCGGAGTTGAACTTCCTATTTCCGGGAACTACGGGGAGACTCTATCCTTGTTTATAATCCCCATAATTAATGCAGGGATCACAATTAAACATGTTATAAGCCTCACTGATTCCAGCCAGGAAAATAAGAATGTCTTTTGTTCTAGGCCAAGCGTTCATCAGAGTACCGAATATATAACTGTTCAGAGGTCAACATTTCTCTCCTGCCTCGCACCACGTGGCGCTATTGGCATGCTTATACAAATTACAATCAGTACATTTGGTAGACATCATTTGTTTAACTTTACCGGTTTCTAAGCCATTCTGTCAGCCATTCAACTTTATTCACAGGCATATAACTTTGCATCCATTCATTTATTTGTCGTAAATTTAAATCCTTCCAATTGTATTTTTTTGTAACTAACAACATTACGCCAAAAAATCGGGGAAATAATATTTTGGTTAACTATGGTATATTGTACCATGGTTGTTATGTACCATGCTATTACTATTGTTCAAAGTGGTTAACCATGGTATATTGAACCATGGTTCATCTGTACCATGGTATTACGATAGTTGAACAGAGTAACCATGGTACATTAGTAGTAGTATAAACACGGAAAAGGTCACATTGCCCTCTTTGCACTTAAACTTGTGGCGGTCATGTGGCCATCACGTGATCAAGGCATGTACTGAAAGATTGCATCAGCATTGGCTGGGTGCCAAGTTTTGACCACTATAGGTCCGGCAACCTTTGACCTTGTATTCCTCCGCGGTGATACGGTCTTGTCTGGCGGTGATGCGGTCACGGGAGAAAGCCTCCGCGGAGAAAAAGTAGTCCCCAGAATTCAAATACGCTGCAAGGTCCAGTTGGGGCGTATGAGGTATCAATGTGAAGCATTTGTGAAGGCGCATCTGATGGGCTGGGTGTGGGGTTGAAATAGCGTCATTCTGCGCATGCGCGGTGGAAAAGGGTATGGAAATAGACGTTTTGGGATCTAGGGGAGCCACTAATGGCCCGATGGAGTCGTATGAGGTATCAATGTGAAGCCTATGTGAGGGGGCATCTGACTGGACTAGTGGCTCGGGCGTTGTCACCATTCTGCGCATGCGCAGACATGGAATTGTGGGAAAAGGGTATGGAAATAGACGTTTTGGGATCTAGGGGAGCCCCTAGTGGTCCGATGGGATCAAGTGAGGTATCAATGTGAAGCCTATGTGAGGGGGCATCTGCCTGGTCTAATGTCTCGGGCGTTGTCAACATTCTGCGCATGCGCAGATAGGGAATTGTGGGGAAAGGGTATGGAAATAGACGTTTTGGGATCTAGGGGAGCCACTAGTGGTCCTATGGAGTCGTATGAAGTATCCATGTGAAGCATTCGTGAAAGAGCATCGGGCGGGGTGGGTGAAACGTAGAACTGACGTCATTCTGCGCATGCACAGTAGACAAAGTGTATGGAAATAGACGTTTTGGGATCTAGGGGAGCCCCAATGGTCCGATGGAGTCGTATGAGGTATCCATGTGAAGCCTATGTGAGGGGGCAACCACCTGGACTAGTGCCGTTGTCACCATTCTGCGCATGCGCAAACAGGGAATTGTGAGAAAAGGGTATGGGAATAGACGTTTTGGGGTCTTGATTGACCACTATTGGTCCTATGGAATCTTATGAGGTATCCATGTGAAGCATTCGTAAAGGAGCATCCACCCGTGCTAGGGTGTCGTCCGTTTTCAAGATTTTGCGCATGCGCAGACAGGGAATTGTGAGAAAAGGGCATTGGAATGGACATTTTGGGGTCTAATCGGGCCCCTAGTCGTTCGATGGGGTCGAGTGAGGTATCGTTGTGAAGCATATGTGACGGGGCATCCGCCTGGACTACTATGACGTGGAACTGACGTCATTCTGCGCATGCCCAGTAGACAAAGTGTATGGAAATAGACGTCTTGGGGTCTAGGTGAACCGCTAATGGTTCAATGGAGTTGAGTGCGGTATCAATGTAAAGCAGTCGTGAGGGAGCATCCCCCTGGACTAGTGTTTCGTCCGTGTCCGACATTCTGCGCATGCGCAGACAGGGAATTGTGGGGAAAAGGGCATGGAAATAGACGTTTTGGAATCTAGGGGAACCACTAATGGGCCGATGGAGTAGTATGAGGTATCAATGTGAAGCATACGTGAGGGAGCATCTGCCTGGACTAGTGTGTCGTCCGTTTTCAGCATTCTGCGCATGCGCAGACAGGGAATTGTGGGAAAAGGGTTAGAAATAGACGCTTTGGGGTCTAGGTGGGCAACTAATGGTCTGATTGAGTCGAGTGAGGTATCAATGTGATGCATACGTGAGGGCGCATCCGCCTGGGTAGATTGGTGTTAGGAATATCGTCATTCCGCGCATGCGCAGACGGGCCGTAGTATGGAAATAGACATTCTGAGGTCGATATGGTCCACTATGGGTCCGAATGGGTCGTGGGAGGTGTCAAAGTGACGCTTTTGTGGGGTAGAGTCAGAATTGGGTGTTCTTTTTTATTGCAAGTAGAGAGGGACCAGTCTTGGTCCTAATATGTCGTGTGGGGTATCATCTTCTAGTTGTCTGCATGTAGACGCAACTACACACTTGGTGGTCGCATCGTGCATGAATACTACATATGACTTGATACTGTGAACTATAACTGTAAAGTCAGGATGGCCGAGTGGTCTAAGGCGCCAGTCCTAAGTGCTGGTCTGCGCAACGCAGGGTGTGAGTTCGAATCCTACTCCTCACACATGAGTTTTTTTGTATATACACCTGGTGAATTAGCCCAAAAGTTCTCATTTTTCTAGACACTAATACATCGTAATGCAGTGACGCCCGTCAATGACCGTCGTTACGCCCTAGCATAACACCTTGACACTATGATATAGACCGCAGAGAGAACAACAACAACAAAGATGACAGAAGAGAGAACAACAACAAGTTTTTTCATATAGTTTATTCTCCCCAATGTTACATCACACCCACGCTGGGGGAGCCGTGTTGGGTATGTTTACAATACAAGTAGCCTCTTGTCCAATCAGAGGCCGCCATTTGGCACTGCATCTGTCATACTCGTTCTTGCCCGTTAGATGTATTCTCAGCTGCTCTTGTCCAATCAGAAGTCGCCATTTCAGAAGTCCTATCTTCAGCCATGTTCGCTCTAAACCGTTTGTTCTAATCGGGCAGGCCAGGATTCCGTTGAGGCAACATATCCTCAGATACTTGTGTGCGCATTCTGAGTATCTATCAGTGCATGGGTGAATACATTCAGCCGATGGGTTGGTCGGTCAGCTTGGTCACGAAAAGCGTAACATTGGCGACCCTCTCCACTAGCCACTTGGTGTTGGGACGTTGTTGTTGGGCCCATTCCAAGGCATCCAATTGGTCCACTTGGTGCAACATCGTCTCTAGCGACGCCCTATCCGTGATGGTAAACGGTTGGTCAAATACCCGGATGTTACTGCTCGGGTAAAAGTATCGGACTTGGTCTGTCTCCTTATGTTGCAGCGCATAACCAAACGCTAGATTTAATTTGAAGGACGTAGCTTGGTCATTGAAGATGGCTTCCACGTAGCTGCGTAAACGGGCGAGGTCGGTCAGTCGGAAATTGTAGATATCTTGAATAGGGCGATGACGGTGGAAACAGTGCCGTATCATGGGCCAGTGGCGCCGATAGATGTCACTCACTGGATGGTCTTCGTGTAACAGATCGTTAGGAACATCCACCGCATCTTCCTGAAACTGTTCGTTGTTGTCAGGCGTATGACTCGAAACAGTAATGCTAGGGACCGGCTGGATATCGAGGCTCTTCTGAACTGTGGGTATAGGCGGGCTCTCCGTGATCGCATCACCAGTGGCATTCGTCTCCCCGGGCTCATCTTCACTAGGTCTGACCCTCCTGGGTGCCGCTTTAGTGGGAAGTTGTCGCTCATACCGTGATGAGGGACCATGAATCAAACGCTGATGACGTCTCAACTGACTGGGTCGTTTAAAGAGTTGACCACATTCATTACATTGTTCCATCGCGCCCTCGTGGAGTGAACGTTCATGGCGCAGTAAAGCATCTTCCCGATTAAATGACCATGCGCAAGTTATACAAGTACACCGTGCGCCGTTGTGGATGGAGGACTCGTGCCGTCGCAAATCTTCTGGGCGAGTAAATGGCTTCAGGCAGGTCGAACAAGAGAACATGTCGGCTGCGTATCAGAAAATGCTGAACATTCCCACCTACCGCCACTTTTATAAGCCCGCAGCCCACAAGAACTCTCCTACGTTGTTCTCCCCACCAATCAGTGCATCGCTGTCCTGTACACTCGGGGGCGCACTTGTCACATGTTTACGTACACACCGTAACATGTAAAAACTTGTAATAAAATGTATTATACCATATCTGTGCTGTATTATACCATATCTGTCCAGTATTATACCGAATTTGTGCTGTCTTACACCATATCTGTCCTGTATTATACCATATCTGTCCTGTATTAGACAATATCTTCCCTGTGTTTAATGTACATGTAATCTGCGCATGTCCATGTACTATGTGAATGTACATGCACTACTTGCCTGTACATGTAATCTGTTCATGTACATGTACTCTGTCAATACACATGTTCCTTGTGCATGTCATTCTACTCTGTTCAAATCCATGTACATACTCTCTCTCTCTCCATATCGCTATATAGCTGAAATATTGCGGAATGCGACGTTAAACCTTAATTCTCTCTCTCGCTCTTTCTCAATGAACATGTACTCCGTACAACGTCGCATGATGTACACCGGTGAGAGAATAACAACAACTAGGATGACAGGTCAATCATTTTATTATCCCCTCCAGTACATTATACCCAAGCTGGTGGAGCCGCGTTGGATGTGTTTACAATACAATTACCCTCTTGTCCAATCAGAGGCCGCCATTTGCATCTGTCATATTCGTTCTTGTCCGTTAGATGTATTCTCGGCTGTCCAATCAGAAATCACCGTTTCAGAAAGTTCCATTTTTGCTCGGTGTGACCTAATATGATTCTTACTCATTCATTCACCCGTCTGTACATATGTTAGATGTCTCTCTTTCGAGATAATTGCGGCCATATTTTTCCATACAAGGAAAAAACGGCCTTTGGTGACCAGCTCTCACTTCGCCCACTGTAAAATCTCCTCTCTCCTCATGCAAAGATCACACCCGGCCAAGGGTACACCTTCAAGGCAGGTCAGGCATCGCTGGCGATGGTAGCGGACATCTCCGGTCTCTCCCCAGGTTGAGCTGTAACCCACACTGAAGAAATCATCTATTATTTCCATAGTTATGGGCGGGTATCTTTTGGTAACTCTTTTGGGGAGTCGAGCGGGAATCGGCACCTGTTCGTCAATCTTCAACGATTGCGCGTCTGCCTTGGAATTGGCTGGCTTTTCCATTTGATCGGGCCTGGTACAGGTTTTGAGAAATGTACATCTAACATGCGTGTTTCCGTATTTATAGTTAGAGGGGCAGAGAAGAGAGGAGGTGACAGTTCTATCAACCAATCGGAAGCCGACCCTCAGAATAAGTATAAGTCATGTTGAAGGATGGAACACAAACTGTGGACGTCCTTCGGATTGATGGGGATCAACTGACTGTGGAGTCTGAAGACTCGACTGCAATGCTGGCATTCATGGCTGGGTGCCTTATGTACCGACCGTTGATGTCGCCGTAAATTATCCTTACGATTAAAGGACTTCCTGCAGATCGAACACGTATACTCGCCAACAGCACCTTGAAAAGTAGACTCCTGGGTGGGTTCAAACATCACGGGTTCCTCACCCCTCAAGCGTGCATGTCCATGGATTACACGTTGGTGAGATCTCAACTGGCTGTGTAGTCTGAAGCGGTGTCCACAATCCCCAAATCGATGCCTGGATGTCTCATGGAGACACCGTTCATGGCGGTGTAAACTATCCAGGCGATTAAATGTATCCCCACAGGTCTCGCAGGTGTACTGGGCAGTAGCGTCGTGGATGCTAGACTCATGGCGTTGTAAGTCGTGCAAGTGTGTAAAGGACTTGGAGCAAAGAGGGCAATGTGACCTTTTCCGTGTTTATACTACTATTACATTGAACCATGGTACATCTGTACCATGGTATTACCATGGTAGTACCATGCAAACCATGTAAACCATATGTACCATGTTATTACCATGACAACCATGGTATTACCGTGGTTACCATGGTTCAATCATGTAATCTGCGCATGTCCATGTACTATGTGAATGTACATGCACTACTTGCCTGTACATGTAATCTGTTCATGTACATGTACTCTGTCAATACACATGTTCCTTGTGCATGTCATTCTACTCTGTTCAAATCCATGTACATACTCTCTCTCTCTCCATATCGCTATATAGCTGAAATATTGCGGAATGCGACGTTAAACCTTAATTCTCTCTCTCGCTCTTTCTCAATGAACATGTACTCCGTACAACGTCGCATGATGTACACCGGTGAGAGAATAACAACAACTAGGATGACAGGTCAATCATTTTATTATCCCCTCCAGTACATTATACCCAAGCTGGTGGAGCCGCGTTGGATGTGTTTACAATACAATTACCCTCTTGTCCAATCAGAGGCCGCCATTTGCATCTGTCATATTCGTTCTTGTCCGTTAGATGTATTCTCGGCTGTCCAATCAGAAATCACCGTTTCAGAAAGTTCCATTTTTGCTCGGTGTGACCTAATATGATTCTTACTCATTCATTCACCCGTCTGTACATATGTTAGATGTCTCTCTTTCGAGATAATTGCGGCCATATTTTTCCATACAAGGAAAAAACGGCCTTTGGTGACCAGCTCTCACTTCGCCCACTGTAAAATCTCCTCTCTCCTCATGCAAAGATCACACTCGGCCAAGGGTACACCTTCAAGGCAGGTCAGGCATCGCTGGCGATGGTAGCGGACATCTCCGGTCTCTCCCCAGGTTGAGCTGTAACCCACACTGAAGAAATCATCTATTATTTCCATAGTTATGGGCGGGTATCTTTTGGTAACTCTTTTGGGGAGTCGAGCGGGAATCGGCACCTGTTCGTCAATCTTCAACGATTGCGCGTCTGCCTTGGAATTGGCTGGCTTTTCCATTTGATCGGGCCTGGTACAGGTTTTGAGAAATGTACATCTAACATGCGTGTTTCCGTATTTATAGTTAGAGGGGCAGAGAAGAGAGGAGGTGACAGTCCTATCAACCAATCGGAAGCCGACCCTCAGAATAAGTATAAGTCATGTTGAAGGATGGAACACAAACTGTGGACGTCCTTCGGATTGATGGGGATCAACTGACTGTGGAGTCTGAAGACTCGACTGCAATGCTGGCATTCATGGCTGGGTGCCTTATGTACCGACCGTTGATGTCGCCGTAAATTATCCTTACGATTAAAGGACTTCCTGCAGATCGAACACGTATACTCGCCAACAGCACCTTGAAAAGTAGACTCATGGATGGGTTCAAACATCACGGGTTCCTCACCCCTCAAGCGTGCATGTCCATGGATTACACGTTGGTGAGATCTCAACTGGCTGTGTAGTCTGAAGCGGTGTCCACAATCCCCAAATCGATGCCTGGATGTCTCATGGAGACACCGTTCATGGCGGTGTAAACTATCCAGGCGATTAAATGTATCCCCACAGGTCTCGCAGGTGTACTGGGCAGTAGCGTCGTGGATGCTAGACTCATGGCGTTGTAAGTCGTGCAAGTGTGTAAAGGACTTGGAGCAAAGAGGGCAATGTGACCTTTTCCGTGTTTATACTACTATTACATTGAACCATGGTACATCTGTACCATGGTATTACCATGGTAGTACCATGCAAACCATGTAAACCATATGTACCATGTTATTACCATGACAACCATGGTATTACCGTGGTTACCATGGTTCAATCTGTTGTAAACCATGGTATTTTTTTATAAGGGCTGGCAATTAAAATTGCATTTTTCTTAACTTGAAATTTGAAATTTTGAAATTGAAGTAAATTCAAATATCAATTTGTAGTTGGTAACATTCTTATTGGCGTAAACCAAAACGGCGAGCCTGCCGGGTTTCACATAACCCTTGTTTTTTTCAATGTTGGAATTTTAACACCATTCTCTTAACACCGTTTTGGCGTTAAACTGGTGTCGAAACACCTCCTTTTCTTAACACTGTTTTTTGGTGTTGAACTGGTCTAACACCAATTTTCAGTGTTAGATTTTCAACACCATTCTTTCAACACCGTGTTTTGGTGTTGAACTGGTCTCGACACCATTTTTCAGTGTTGAATTGGGTCAACACCATTTTCTCAACACCGTTTTTTGGTGTTGAACTGGCCTCAACACCACATTTTGGTGTTGAATTATGTCAACACCATTTCTCAACACCACTTATTGGTGTTGAACTGGCCTCAACACTAAAAAATGGTGTTGGGCCAACACCGTTTTTCTGGCTGTGCATATTTGATGATATACTGGTTAATGGGAATCAGGAAGAAGACGTTTTCAAAAACTGTACGAGAAATATCCAATATTCTGTTAGTGCTTCTTCAAGCAAAATACACCCCTTTCGAAAGCACCAATTTTTTCATACTAGTACATCATCCTGCAAGAAATAATTTTCGAGAAAGAAAGAATAATTCAGCCCTCGAGACATGAATTGGACCCATGAATCATTCGAACCGTGAAACCGTGGGTTAGATTCCCGCTAACGGCAAAATTAATATTTCTCTCTTAAAAGAGATATCGTTTGCAAATTGCTTCGTTATGGAGGGGGGGGGGGGTGAGGCTAATCTACCTGCATAGGCATTTCAATTCCATATTAAGATGGTTCAGAATTAAACCACACAAATTTATGAGAACGTCAATGCGAACAATAAAAAATTCCTCGAAGAAAGAAACGGTGATAATTATTTCGAATTTAACAACTGTTTGCTACCATATTGTAGCCATTTAGTCTTCATTGACATGCTGTATTTCTGGCTCGAAACTTACTTGTTGTCGTAAAACCCATCGATCAAGAAATTATCCCAGTTTGCCAAACAAGCAGCTTCCAATTGCTCTATAAGAAACCTAAACGGCCGTGCTGCCCCTTTATGTGTTCTTTTGAGCTTGAATCGGGGAAGTTAGAGGGCTGACGAAGTGTGACTCTCAAATTTTATCTAACAAAACGTATCTCGAACAGCTGAAAACGCCATGACCCTGTAACCCAGCATCGCCGCCGTCAACGTCTTGCGACATTCCTACATCATCGCCTCGTTTGTTGGTGGTTTCATGATGTTTAACATTGTACTTGAGGTCAGATTTTTGTATCTAATGTGGTATGAGTGTTTAAGCTCGACTTCTTGTGCGATGAAGATGTATATTCAATTGCAAACACGAAAGAGCTGCAAAATGAATAGGTTGATTCAATGCGTGGATTTCCATGGATAATCTAATCTTTTTCTCACAACCAATGCCAATAGGGCACGTTTCTGAGATGCATTCAAGATAACCTTTTTTCAACGTTTGCATGGGAACAATTATTTAAGGTAGAAATCGAAGCGTTGGTGGGTTTCCTTCAAATCCATTATGTTCAAACCTTAATCCACCATCGAAGGTCCTCAGATTCCAAGTCCATGGAACATTGGTGAGAGGTGGTGTATTTACGCTCCATTGATGTCCACTCCATTGACTTGAATCAGTTGGAAACCTTTCTGGAAAGTGTGACCGATTTGTTTGCAACAAACTCCTGTGACGTGTGATAACTTGGAGTTTTACGCCAATGTAAGTGATGTTCGATATGGAAAGGCAGCAGTCCAAGAACAATCGAATGACTTCAGTGTTGTTGTATACATTTTTTAACTCCCACCATATCGGTACTTTTGACAATTCCAAACTTGTAACAACATTGTTATGAACATGAATGAAAGGAGGATATACTTATCATTCTCTACGCTGTTTCAAAACTCTTCTTCAAGCTTTCCAACAAGGTGTAACATGATGAAAGATTTGTACATCAATTCCCAGTTTTTCTTTGCCAATGGCAGGCAATCGGTAAAATTTGTTTTGATAACAAAATTTTACCGATGCGGTACAGAGAGAGTTAAATTAAATATGAAGGCGGGTAGAACAGAATATTACTCATATTCAACAATGACAAACGAGTTGCGCGCAATTCGTCTGGCTGGCACGGGCCACACAGCGCGGCAGTAAATCCTATTAACAAAGGAATGGGCTGTAGCATACACTGACAAAGGCCGTTTAATCCGGGGCTTGTACTTCAAAATCCTCACGGTGTTCATATGAGCGAGCGAGTGAATAAGGTTTAACGTCGCTTTCAACACCTTTCCAGCTATATCACGACGGGGTAGGGAAAGGGAGGGGAGGAACGGGGGTACCTCCTTGCAACAGAGCAGATCTAATGCTGCCCTTTTAAAGTGCTGTCCTACTGAAATATCATGCCTTAGGCAGACATGACACCCCACTCAGTCACATAATACTGGCACCGAGCGAACCAGTCCTTGTTCTATCCTCTTAATCCTGAGCGAAAGCGAGGAAGCAACAAATTCCATTTTTCAAGTCTTTGGTACGATCCGGCCTGGGATTGAACCCAGTACCTACCGTTCATATGAACACACACATTCAAAGCATGACTGAGATACATCAGTCTCTAGATAACGACTTTACAAGGAAAACCATATGGATTAAGAATACTGATCAGCGATACGGATTTGATATTCTTGGAACATCATATCTTGTCGGCATTATTGAAAACTGTTGACCGCTCTCTCTTGCAGGAAACTAACCTATTTAATGGGAGATGACTGAATACTGAATGACCAACTAGACGCTTGTATGATAGACTTTTTCAAATTTTAATTGCGCATGCAGATTCCTCACCAGAGTATTCAATGTTATAGAACAAATAAGCCAGTTGTAATACTTCAACGCCAGAACACGGAAACTTTGCTAAGCTCTAGAGAATTTGTATAAATCCATTCCAAAAACAAACACCGATAAGCTGTTCTGCCCGAATTTAATATGGGATTGAACGGACTAAATATCTCAATTTTATAATACAAATGGAGCAAATAGGGCATTATTGTAGAGGGTCAATGTCATTCCTTCATGATGTATTTAAACATCAGGGCACGACGTTCATAAAGTTAGACCGCGGTTCGCAGTTCGTCATTCGGGACCAGTCATTCAGCGACTCACAACAGCGCCCCTAGACTAGCAGCCAGCCCCCCCCCTCCCCCCCCCCCCCCGGCGTCAGATTTTGGGATATGAATAAGCAAAGATATAGAGCATGACATTCTCTCTTGCTATACTAAGTTTGGAGTTCAAAGTACTCATAATAAAAAAAATACAGATTTCAATATCTCGGGAAATAATTGCTGATCTCCTCGAATAATGAACTGCGAACTGCGAACCGCGGTCTAACTACATAAACGTCAGGGCACGACACCTTCAACATTTTACAGAGAAAATCTTTGGAAAACAAAATTTCTTTCTCATTACTGTTAAGTTAATGGACTAGGCGCTCTACGAATCGATGAGGTTTGGCGCGTCAGTTAAAATAAATACTTAAGAATCAGTCTGATTCGTCATAACTTCCGTGTTCTGTTAATGTTTCCAATACGTTTGCCATTCATCAGCCATTGTGACCGAAACTACATTATTATTTTACGAGGTAAAATAAGGCGTGGATAACATTAATAGTCTCTAACCGTGGGAATAGCTGGTCATCACATATTTGAATACCAATATAATGCATCTCTGGCATCATGCCTGTAGTTTTTTCTACCCATTCTACTTACACCATGTCTAGAGATAAGTTCACTTTATAAAATATATTGGTGGGGGATATAACCACCATGGAGTGATTCAACGTTGTATAAATTTGTAGTGTTTTTAAGTTTTCATTCCATGAGAAGAAATAATTTCACGTATTTAACTAATGAAACTACTCATCTCGGTCAACCATGACATTTAATTGCTCGGACTGCTACAGTATTATGTTAAGCTAACCGTTGGATCAACTGCAGAAGTTAATATAATCCCTTCCCTCTAGAACGTGGAACTGAATACAAAAGATGACCCGATGAACTTGGTTAGCATCAGAGCCTCCATTTGCTCGAGTGGCTTTACTCTGGAGAATCTATGGAATCCCCCATCAGAAACCTTCACATGGACCTGGACTCCCTCAGTTGAACAATTACCGTATTGTTCGGGTGCGAGGACTCCGAGGCTCCTTAGCGGTTGCCTAGGCTAACTGCCCTTGCTCCCTATTTTTACAGAAAGCATTGTTGCATGTGACAAATGATGTTGAAGGGATACTGGATCTAATGAAGTGTCTAAGAGCGCAATCAAACGTTGAATTTGGAGACCCATTGCTTTATTACAGACCAAATATATATAAATGACAGATCAGCCTTCAATCGTCATATTATAATGCTTCTTCACGTAGAAATCATATTAGTGAAGGAAAATGTCACTTATCGTTTATCATATTTCTGAATAACTCTATCTGCTGTTCATTCGATACATTTACTGTCATTGGGAATAGGGTATCTGATATTTTCAGTAGATGTCTAATTTATTGATTACATCGACTTGCAGTTTGTCTTTGCCTTATGCTGAAGATTGCTCATACTGCCATATTGTACCAAAGGGGTAATGACATATCTCATCATTAATATGTACATGTAATGGGTTCGTATAGAGTTAAAACTAGTTTTATATTATGTCAATTTACAGCAACCCACGCAACTCACGGAACATCAGCTAATGGTTTGGAGCACAGATTAAGGTAGGTGGGTAATTAATTACTCCAGAATAAAGCGATCAACCCCCTCATGTACAAGCTGCTTTGGCACATCTCTCTAATTACTGGTCATGATAGACGTATATAGAATTTCGATACTTTTTTGCTTTTAACCCCTGATCATAGTTCTGGGAATAAAGCCTAGAGCTTCATGTTCTAAGAAACTCTCCTCTTGTTCATTTGATAAAAAGGCTGTTTGCTCAACCTAACGGCAGATCGTGATGCTGTCGATCATTCTGTAAGACACGAAATCAACACGACATCATTGTGAGGATTCCTTATAGGCTCTGGCCGATCAGATGTCCTAGAAAGGATTTCAATGTGTTACCCAGTTAGTCGTCCGTGCTCGATGTTCACATAACCATTAAGACGGTACAAATGTATTCTTCTCAGACAGGGCTCAACTGTGGCTAGTCTACACGCACATAGACGATTTGCATGACAGACAGAACGTTCCCAAAACATTAAAGTGAATCTGTTCAAAGTACGAACAGGCCTGCTATTGTCGCCAATCCATCCTCCAGAGAACTTACAGTATCAATTGGTTCTCTGTCCTTCACCCTAAAAGGAGGTGTTCGCTTTAGATGGTTTGATCTCTGTGTCTTGTTCTTGTGAACCGAAAATATAATTTTCTCGCGTTTATTTGGAAAAAAACCTATTTGCTTGAGAGAGAAAAGATGAATTTTCGTATTCTGAATTTGTACTGAGAAAAGAGAAGTAAAAAAATTATATGAAATTGGAATTTGTTTGTTTTTGCAAGTTTTTGTGATATTCTTGTAGGAAATTTCCTTCATATGTAAAATATTACATCTTTAACCAAAACGAGTTCAAGATATCCAAATTCAGTGGGTTTGATGCTAAATGATATTGTTTTGTCATATTTTCATGCTCTGTTATAGAGTGTAGATCGCTACCAAAATTTATCCCACTTGTAAAGCAGCTGAATATAGTAACCATCCGGTAGCGCAAAAAAAATTTGCTACACATATATAATTTCGTGGGAGGGCAACGGGAAGATAAAAGTTATATGGACGGAAAAGTAATCGTACGAAAATGCTAATTAGTGTTATTTCAAGGCCAGTTTGTCCAGTAACGAAAAATCCTGGTTCACATCAGTTACGGCTATTCTTCAATGTGTTCTCACTGTAGTATGACTTATTTCATCATTTGTTATTAATGTAGAGGCTTACAAAATTGTAACTAAAATACAGGCTTTTTATTCAGGAAATGACCCGCGACAAAAATCGACGCTTTTGCTGTTACCAATACGGTTTTTGCAGTTACTTCGTTATTCATTTTTACATTGAACTTTTAGCAGACATTTGCAAGTTTTCGATTAGGTTGATATATTAATGTAACTCATTGTTCGTAAATAGCTGGGTTGTTCATGAGAATATGTATGTTAAATGTATGATAATATGAACCAGAAATTCCAATTAGAATGGTCTCGCTGGGCTATCATGGAGTTAGGGGAATTCCTCAACTTTACGTCACACTATATTGGCCGGTTCCGAGTGAGACGACAGACCAGCAGAGACGCTGAAGACGAAAATATCCATCTAAAGCGAACACTTCCTTTGGGTTTATTATTTGACCTTCCTGGATACATATCCCGTGTGTTCAATTATTTCTATTCTCTTGTGCTATGAAATAGAATCGTCATTTTGTTAACAACGAAATGTTTAATAAACAGTGGACACAGGAAACCAGATACAGGTTGCAGGCATCAGATTCAACCTTCAGTAGCCAGCTGTAGAACAATGAATTCATAGGCCAAGGCAAGATAGTGATCAAGTCTCAGTGGCATTTGCTTGTTAACCATAGTCCATTTTGACATTCCTGAAATCCAAACCCTCATTTCTCAGCAGCCAATTGTATCTATGTCTACTATGCAGATTTAAACCATTTACCTCTTAGACAGACTGTCAACAGTTTTGAACTAATTTCAATTATCATTCACTGACGAGTATTTTAAATCAAACTAAAAGTCGGAGTATTTGGTATTTTGACTATTCATATGAGCTCTTGCTTTTAGTTTAATGCTATTATTATCTTATGAATTCGGTTTCCCGATTATGGAGGAGAAAATTCTTTATGGACGACGGCTGGTTACAGATCTGGAAAGATTTTGGAAGAATACTTACCTCTATGGGGAATTCATTGCCTGCTATTCGATGCTCTGACCCTGTGTTGTCGTTGATTCCGAAATGTATTTTGATGTATTTGACGCGGTACCGGTAGCACAGTGGCCCCGAATGGAAGGTAACATGATGGGAACTCTCATCGTCCACTTCCAGACTTAAGTCATTCCCGCTATTGACCAGCACACCATTTATCTGGAGGAAAGTCAAATATCAAACTTAACTCATATCGATCAAAATTCAAAATTCTTTCTATTCATAAGACAGATTTACTCTTCCAATACGGTTTACTGCATATACATGAGAGAAAAAATATGTCATTTGAGAAAGAACACTCGAATGTTAGATACAGTCAAGTTAAATCTATCCGGTTTGGGACTGCGTTCCTGTCATGGCCTTCATTCATTCTGTCCCATTATAACATTTGTATTCCTATAGATTTCGCAATAAAGCATGCGATCTTGTTATTAAGTCATATATCAGAAGCATTAACCACCTTTACCAGTAGATATGTATCACGTGACGTGTATACCTTTTCTCTGGAAGATGTATAGTGATACAATAAATAGGACACCGGTGCATGTCGTGAATAAACTGTTCATGTTGTGAATAGCATGAAAGTAAGTTTCACCTGCGTTCCATCAGTTGACAGCGTTTTGAGGGTCGGATCAAAGAGCAGTAGTTTGGGATCAATATCAATTGGAGACTGAAGTTTCCCCTCGTTACAAAGTCTCCATTCTGTGTTGAGAAGCCCCCAATATGCAGGACCTGAATACAAATTTCAGACAGTACTTCAGATGACAGTTAAATCGAGGCTATCGTTGCAACAATGTGCATGTTCAGCCAGCAAAATACAACACAATTAGCCAGATAAAGAAGCGGAAAAATACATAGGCGATGAAGTAAGGGTTTAGAAAAGAAAAACAATGCGACAGTCATCGGACCCGGCTCAATGCGCGTGCGCCAAAATGCATTGCTGAGCAGCACATCGCCGTGCTCATTTATGCCTGAAACTGGGATTTTAAAAGAATTTCCTGTAAAATGTTGAAAGTTTTCCCTGATGCTGTAGATAAAGCACGAAGGAGTATAACATATGGATATTGACCCTCTGCAAGAATCTGAAGAAATAATTGCCCTGGAGTGTACAGTCAGATTTACCACAGTTAATAATTGCCCTGGAGTGTACAGTCAGATTTACCACAGTTAATAATTGCCCTGGAGTGTACAGTCAGATTTACCACAGTTAATAATTGCCCTGGAGTGTACAGTCAGATTTACCACAGTTAATAATTACCCTGGAGTGTACAGTCAGATTTACCACAGTTAATAATTACCCTGGAGTGTACAGTCAGATTTACCACAGTTAATAATTGCCCTGGAGTGTACAGTCAGATTTACCACAGTTAATAATTGCCCTGGAGTGTACAGTCAGATTTACCACAGTTAATAATTGCCCTGGAGTGTACAGTCAGATTTACCACAGTTTTCTTACTGTCTCATAAATTTGGTTGATATGTGTTTGGATAGGATGCAGACAGCGAGGGTATTAAAGGATTAGAGGCTCATAACGCATATGTTCTCCTGTCTGTAACCGATGTAATGATGTAAATGTTTAATTATAAAATATATACAAGCATAACCACGATTGGAGAAAATTTGTCCCCTGACAACAACACATACAAATACTAGTTTGGCGAGAAGATATGTAGACGATGTATTCACTTCTTTGTGTAGCTGTTAATAATCCAGTCCAAAGCGAGTAGCTATTCAAACAACCTAATGGATCTTGATTTTGCCACTAAGACAGCTTACCAGATATTCCATGATATGTCCACCAGTCTGCCCATAGGGAGGCTTCTTCTGGAAAACAAACTATTCAATATTAGAACACGCGAAAGCAATTGGTGCACAAAATAGTACGCCAAATAAAAATGTAGGAATATCCCGATATAATGAAAATGGGGTTTTCTAGTTTACGCCAAATGGGATTAGCTAAAGACGACATGGACCACATTGGCCTAAGGCTGGTATTTTTGTGGAAGGCTTATCGAACAATAGAAAGAGGCAGCTAAGTCAGTCCATCCGGCCTCTGATATGCTGGAGAATACGAGTACTATATCATCGATTCGGACAAACTCCAAAGAGGTTTGTCACTATTAATACAATCTCGTGCCATTGACATCGTAAATTAATCATCTTTGTTTCAATTCCCTGAATACCTTGATTACTATGGCAATGCTGTTTAATAATATAACCGATTATTAAGTAATGAAATGAGCTGGGTTCACCTTTACTCCCAATGGGATTCAGGTGCACAATAACGTTGAGGTATATTCACGATATTAACAGAACACCCTCAAGGTTTCTTCAAGGACGCCTTAATTATTTTTTATTTTTTTCGCAGGCCATCGTGATGACTAGATGCAAAGTTAATCCACTTAAGTAAATATTTCCCCCCATAGCAGAGGGAATCATAAAATTGTGCCTACATTAAATTAATCCACTTAGGTGCCATTACTGGTCATCAGCTCACCACACGCAAACACCGTGAAGTCTCACACAGTCCGAGATATCGGTCTCGTGAGCGCGCGCTTTATGGGTATTAACTGTCAGTCCACATACTCTGATTCTGCTGATGTGCTTTTCTACCGTAAAGAAAAAAATAGAGTTTCTAAATATCTCGTATCACAAGAGAGGAAATAATAACGGTAAGAATTAATTCTCTTGGGCATGGAAGTTTATTATCGGCGCGCTCTTTTCTACAGGTAGAAAACTAGACCCCCAAGGGCATGTATCCTTTCTCGCCATTTCCTAAATTAAATAAGCATGCAGCCGAGTGGAACACGCCGGAATGTACCATAAGCTTACATGACCTCATCCAGTGCTGTATTCAGTGCTAAGAATCTATATTCGAGGTGTATTCCTCCTCGCAATCTATTTTGGATCTCCTTGTCTTAGAAAATAATTGACATTTAAATATGTTAACCTTTACCAATAAATTAAGTTAGTCTCAGAACGTGCTACGTTCCTGTCGTTTCCTTAACGATTACCGATTATATCGTATGTCCACAGCAATCGTTGAACACACTTTATAGTTCTAGCGAGTTCTATGGGTATACCGATTCTGTGTATCTTTTCTGACCGTTTATCTATAGCGCCGTGCACACTTATTAATGGATCAAGTATCGAAGTAATAAACTGTAACCTACTTAGTCTGACTATTCACAATGCCTTCTGGGAGAGCGATGTTTAATGAACGTTTGCTTATTTAGCGATAACGGCTGAATATTATTCCCCGTCATTATCCACGTGTATGTTTGCAGTATCTGTGGAAAACGCATTTGCATTCATCTCAGAATTTAAAAGGTTGCTAGGTGTAAGAATCAAAGTGATGTGACGATGAAACGCTTTGGATAAAGATAGCTAAGGATAGCTGACACATAACAACGGAAACTACAGAGTTACTAATAAGCATATTGTTGAACCTTCACTATTGAGGTTATTTGCTTCCCACCCATATTGTACGGGGAACGCGGTCTTGTGGAATAAAATCTAATAAATATTTGACTTACCATTCGCTGATGCTTGCATCGTCAGATTAAGTAGAACAAATACCACGAAAACATCTTGTATTCTCACGAAAGTTTCCATAGAAAGCAAACATGGCATTTTCTGAGCGTTTCCCTTACGGAGAGATCGAGAATGTCTTTGAAGCTTCGGAGAAATGCTTTCCGTTAATAGTCCGCTGTAGGAGAAGATACAGGCATTCTGCATCGTTTCTATCGGCATCTTACTGATCCGTATCAGAGTCCTCGTGCTTCCTTTACCTTCATTAGGAAATTCTGATAGATTCCTCCCTAATGCTAGTCGTCGATGAGAACTTTGAACTCGAAAGGGTTACAATTGTTAGGAAAAAGCCGAGAAACTTTTAAGCTCCATCCAGCCTAAGAAAAATGTATTGTGTGATTGATGAACGTCTGCTGCATGGAAATTAATGGCAATTGGATCTGAAGGATTTCCGCCCGGATGACAGCCGGCTGAATAGTCTTGCTGCGCTATTTCAATACTTGGAGAAGTCTCACTATTCACGCATCGCGCCAGATTCATTGAGTTCGCCAAATGATTCCTCAATACATGTAGAGAAATTGGTTCCGTGGAAAACTATGTCCATGTTCTCGCAATATCTCTCGTCCGTTCCTGAGGGTTGTCAACACTTCTCGTGATAACGTTACCGAGTCAAAAAGATTTAAACTCTTGGCGGACAGATTATCAGCTGATCAGACGATACACGATCTAGGCTTCTCATAGCGACACCACAGCAATCCTGAACCCATCTCTCTTTAATTCCCCACGGTGTCGCGATAGCTTTTCGTGGTCTACCATTGATTAAATACTAACAGACGCACGCCACGAGACTTGGGGCTATTTCCACTGACCAATCGAAGATATTGTTTTGTACCAACTCGGCCAGGACTTCGAACAACACAATTGCACTTCCTATAGTATTTAATGGTACATGTATATCAGCTGAGGCTATTTCTGGTTATTCTCCCACCTCTCTGTAGAGAATGAGATATTCCAGGGTAACATTAACTAAGTGTCAGATTGTATTGCCCACTCACACTGTTTGGCCAAACACTGACAAATCAATCCCGATAGCTGTCTTTCTTGACCGCCTTACGCAACTCCCTTAACTATACATATGGAAATATTTCTCACTGGGTGGATTGTCATACATGCTTAAAACTAGTTGATGTTCTCTTGCTCACCCATCGGTATAGTATATGTTATCCATTGATATTATATCAGTCGGACAGGAGTCCAAAATGTGAATTATAATTTATTTTACGTCTCCGTATCCGCGAAAGATGAAGGTGCTATTCTCCATACGCCTTGTTACTTCATCACTAATTTGTCTGTTCGTTCTTATAGCGTTTAATTTACAATTATTCACCAGATCACCAAAAGTGCACCTCTTCTATTTCAGGCCCTAAGATTTTTGTTGTTTTAATTCTCGTGAAACAAGTAGCGATTTATCATAAAAATGTTCATCACGTGTGTAATTAGCACAAACGTGTAGTCCCTAAAGAACCGCATCTTAAAGGAACGAAAAAAAAAATCTTTCTCAGTCGAAAGACGGATGATATGAACTCCAAAGCGAATGTCTTCCATAAATCGCTATTTGCTTTGAAGAAATCTCCGGAGAGGATCCACTTCCATCATGTACATACCGACTTTCACAGTACACATGATGACATAAAGTCTAAAATATCCATAGACTACGCTTGAGTGTGTGGGTGGGCGTTGGTTGCTCAACGTCCTCGTTGCTCAACGTCCTCGTCCTGGTTGCGCAACGTCCGCGTTGCTCATCCATTAACATCAGATGAGTTATTTGATTGAGCTGATCCGTCATCAAAGCTCTCGAGCAAGCGTATTTAATTCCGCTAAAGCCGGTGCTATAGGGGCCGTGTGGATACTTCATAGTCTCCATATGAACAGCTGCAGTAAAAGCGCGGCTGAGATACTAAGGCTACGTCCGAGAATCCACCGTATTCTCAGGTCTGAATGTGAGGTGTCGAGGAAGCTTTACTGTAGAGTCGTATGGTTTGCTTTTTAGTCGCCAGACGTCGTTACTTTTCTCCACCGCTTGCATATCGCACCAATTTGGTGCCTCTGCCTCTCTGTGTATGTGACGGATGGATGTATTCAGGATTCTAAGACGATAAACCATATAAGCGAGATCAAACTTACACACTTCTATATAGTCTAAAGCAGTCACCAGTAATAACTAAATCAAAAGACACTATATGACGTATTTTACATGAACAAGGAAGTTAAGATGGAACTCTATCTGGATCTGTTTCATTAACCGCGACACCAAATTTCGTCCATACCGCAAGGATACACACATACTATTCATGTGGCGTATACAATTCCTGCTGAGCAGCATTCCCTGTAGGGCTGACGTTTCACTTTGCCCGTTTTAACGTTCCAGCATCTCTAACAGGCATCAAGCCTTCGAATTATTGTTTCAAAATATCAAAATGCATTATTTACTCCATGGGTTGTTGGAAGAAAAAAACATGGAAAAGTATTTCTTTATACGTTAAGGCATACAAGTCAAATAGAAATATCTGGACAAAAGAACAGAGCAAAGTGTTCAATGAAAACAATGAAAGGTGGATATATATCAGTATACTAAACGGTCTTCACCAATTTGTGAAGTGATGACACCAGCTTCATAAATCAAAGCATGCCTATGTCTCTATGTCCTATGAGATATATTTATTATACTTAAAATATCGATGTTTGTAAAACCTCTCTCACTCTGTGGCTCGACGTATGGAGCCGATTTACTGACACACAGTACTAAAACGATAAACGCATATATCCCATTATTTATTCTTGAGATAACCATTTTGCAGAACAGAGCTTATCATATTTGTGCTGCAAAACTAGCAGCTCGCTATTCTGGTAAAATAGAACATTATTTACGGCTTTGTCAGCCGTGAGAATTGTCTTGAT
>JAVTVY010053247.1:0-26270 GCA_036873755.1 Hanleya hanleyi | reverse complement strand
CCACAGGACAAATGCCATATACATGTTGAGGAGAGAACTCTGAATATTCCAATCTAACACATATAATCAGCTAAACATGATTCAGTTTTGGGGGACTGTGACCTTGACCTTTGACAAATTGATGTATGGCTCCTCTTCGCCATGCGAGTAAGGTATTTGATACCATTCCATACCATGAAACTAGAGATATCATATGGACAACAAATGTTAATGGATGGATGGACAGAACGCAACATCGCATTACATGACCTCATCTTCGATTGGCATATGAAAAAATGTGACTTAATGATATCTGATTTTGGAGTCACAGTGACCTTGACATTTGACCTTAATTTTGGTACACGACACATCTTCCTGTCAATCATAATTTTTAACAATTTCCTGGTTTTGGGGTCACAGTGTCCTTTGACCTTGACCTAATTTTTGGTATGCGAACTTCATTTCGGTATGCGAACTTCACTTCCCCCTATTAAATCCACTCACCAAAAATTAGTAGTTTTTAATGATTTCCTGAGTTTTAAGTCACACTGGCCTTTGATCTTGATTCTGGTGTGACAGTGATCTTGACTATTGACCTGGATCTAAATTTTCAATAATTTCATGATTTTAGGTCACAGTGACCTTGACCTTTGACCTTGACGTACATTTTGATATGTGACACATCGTGTCCCCTAATGTATCTACTGACACAAAGAAATGTTATTTTTAATAATTTCCTAATTTTTGGGTCACAGTGACCTTTGACCTTTGACCTTGACCTATATTTTGGTATGGGACACTTCATTTCCCCCTATTGAATCCACTCACAAAAAATTAGAAATTTTTAATGATTTCCTGATTTTTCGGACACACTGACCTTTGACCTCTGACCTCGACCTACATTTGGTATGCAACACATCGTTCCCCCCTAGGGCATCCACTCACCAAAAATTAGAACCGTAGATAGAAAACTGTCAAGGATCAGTGATTTCCTGATTTTAGGCAACAGTGACCTTTGACCTCTGACCTCGACCTCATTTTTGGTACGCGACACATCGTCTCCACCTAGCGTATCCACTCACAAAAAATTGCAACTGTGGATAGAAAACGATCACAGATATAGACCGGACACGAACACTTCGGTGATTTCCTGCTTTTTAGGCCAGTGACCTTTGACCTCTGACCTTGACCTTCATTTTGGTATGCGACACATCGTCTCCCCATAGGGTATCCAGTCACCAAAAATTAGAACTGTAGATAGAAAACTGTCCCAGATATAGACCGGACACGGGGGACGGACAGACGGACGGACAGACGGACGGAAACCGCCATCACATAATACGTCCGCCTTTTGGGCGGGCGTATAAAAATGCTGAAGTTAATAAAAATGCGAATATCTAAAAAACTAAAACGAACTTAGAAAATTTGAAGCACAGTTCACTAGTTCTATATATGCTAAACAAAATTTGAAAATTTCAAGACTTTAGGTCGATAAGTGTGGAAGTATGAAAACTCTTGGTCCATACCAAATTTAAAATGAAGAAAACGGCAGAAAACCGAAGACGAATACATCTGTGCGACTTTATTCGCTTTATTGTGTATATTTCCTTACCTTTTAATAAAGTGACAGCTAATACTCAGTAACAAGTCAGCAAATTTTTCATTTCAAATACTTTTTTGTGTCCAAGACATAAAATGGCGAAATCAAAGCGATTTTCTTTTGCTAAATTTTCCAAGATTCGCTGACGATTGTCATTTTCACACCTCGTGAGTTGTGCATTGTGTGGGCACCATGGCAGCTCTGAGTAAATGCCAAGTACTTGAGTGTATAGACGCCTCGCTACAAAGAGTCAAGCGATTAGTCTTTGTGAATTATTAATCAAGTTTGATTATTGGGAAATGGTCAGAAACATATTTCTTGTGCCCCATGGCTTTGTTGATTCGTAATTGTTATGAAAATGTATGTCTTGCAAATATACTTTGGATAAGTGAGCCGACGAGGGAATAATATTCCATCTATATACGGAATGGCGTGCTGTACTGAGGTCAAATGGAAACCAATGAGTGGTTTGTTTTGTTTAGCTGAATAAAACAAATAGACCATTATGGTGCCAATTTCGCGTCTTTCTTCTTATAAATTAGCAAAACAAATTATAAAAGTACAATAAATACAGGAAATGACATAGTGGGTACAGTGTTACAGTAATTTCCCTATTAATTCGCGATGTAGTGATGAAACTCGCCACTCCAAAAATTGGCTACTTTCGAATTATTTGTCGAGCGAATTCCAGAAAACCGCGAGTGTTCGAATTAAATGTCGCACTGATTTTCACGGGAGATCTAAAATGGCGGGCCGCTTTGCCGTGGTCATAGTGATCGTATTTATTACCGTGTATTAACTTTGATGTCTCATCATAGTTTCCATAAAAGGCAGTGTATGATGTCAGAAAATCTCCTCTACCCTGATAAAGGCGTCTAATTTTATTCGAGGAAATCAACCATATTGATCGAGTGACAAGTTCAGCAAGATCATGCTGATTTTTGAGCTGACGTCCGTAAATTCGCGTCCGTAATAACATCGTAAAAGTAGGCCAAAACATTGAACGTATTCCTTCCTTTTTGTTCAGTATTAGCTATGATCTATATTATGAAACCTAACTGACATGGAATTGAAAGAATATTCTGGAAAAAAAAACTATACACATATTAGAGTATTCCATGTTCGAGTCGTTCGGTATGTCAACGTTGTTGTTGTGAACCCTGAAAATGGCCTGTATCACAAAGCTTTAGACAGATAAGCGGACTGCCATAGACTTTTTGGTCTGCACTGTCCATGATTATACACACACCATCCAGGACTTGAATAAATATCCCGGACCTATGAAACGAAATGAATGTAGAATTAACGGCGGATTGTACAAGAGAACCGAGTGTCAGTCGGCAATACAGGTTTCGATTTGTTTCAAGTATGAGAATATCTATTACGGTACAGGTACTGTAACATTTTACTAAAAGTATGGGGTCGAAGTATGATATCGTTCTTAATATTAATTAGCTACTGGTAGGTTCTCATCTCAGAAACTTTACCTATTGCCGTTTAAATGTTTCTCAAATTTGTTTAGAATTAGAGTAATGGAATGGCGATAGCGATGTTTTCATTCTTATTGTAAAAATGCGGGGTGTAATTCCAAAGAATTGTTATTGCTGGAATTTCGGTAAGTTCGTGGGTATTCATAAGAAGTATTTTCGTTAACAATAAAATATTTAACTAAACGGGAAAGAGGTAAGTTTATGATAACTATATTTGAACAAAACAGAGCACATGCAGAGATGATTGTTGTCGGCGCTTCACATCGCAAAATTTGTTTTTGTCCCCTATTGGGGAAAACTGACGTTTGTCAACTGTGTGATTTCCTGTCTATGTTGCGTTAAACGATAGGTGTATTTTGTTAAAACTTTTTCATTTTAAGTTTATCTAATTATCTAGATAAGCAGGTGTGTTTTGCCTTATGGCCAGTGTCACAACTCCAAGACTATCCCTGAGTTTCAGTTGGTCGACTCTGACGATGAAGACTTCCTTGGATTTTCTGCGGAAGATATTCCCCCGGAAATGAAGATCGAGTGAGACCAGTTTGTTCGCATCTGAATGTGCCGATTTGAAAACTTGTAGCTTTAATCTCGGATAAATTAAATCCAGTACACAATGCCTCAGTAAATTGCGTGTATGATGCTTTTATTTTATGCCATTTTATGTTATATATTGTTATCGTAGTGCTCCTGTAATAAAATAAAGTGCTGTATTCTCATATATGCATCTGTTTTACACTTTTGTATCAAATCGTCACCACTCACTTGAGCTTGTTGCCTGCCGTTCAATTGTTCGTATTCCACATAAACGGCATGGTAATTTCAATAATATCACATGATTGAAAGTTCCTGGTTCACAATATATGACTGCCGACTCAAAATCAAGTCATTCAACAATGTTTAATTCTTGAAAAGAAAAACTTTTACCTGCATCCGATCGTCTTTCTGGTTTGAGATTTGGCCCGACTGTAGCTTTTCCATAATTTATAAATATACACTCAGTAAATATAACCTGATCCACTTCAGGAAATATACAGAAATCGACATTTCAATTAACCGGTAAATTAGATCATCTATGTAAGTTGTGATTGTATTCTGATCGGAGAATCATGACGAAAAGCTCAGCAAATGTACAATCCCGTTTCTCAACGGTTTAGTGAAATTAATTCAGCCTTTCAGAGAATCTAGTTGAGAAAAGTTATAAAATATATTCATATGTTCAATATCATGATGATTTTGTCCGTGCAGTACTGAGAACCATATCGTGGATGGATTTATTCCATTTTCCTAAAAAAAATTCTAAACACTACTAATATCCAAATTATAACCGCGGCATGCGATTGTTGACTCCAGGTCAGATCGACAGCCGGCTTCATCTGAAAATATATTAGCATAAAATGTATTCTATTTAATCACCAACGTATAAAAGTTAAAGGGGCCATGAATTAATGAGGGACGATGAACCACCGTAAAGACTTGAACAGAAAAGGAGCGCCATGAAAATTTCCTAAGAGCGTGTCACGTCGACCATCGTTGTCGGTGATTTTTATGTTTCGTTCAAACATAATTCATTCGCACGCAGTTCTGCTTTCTCGGAAAATATTCACCGTGTTTTTCAAATAAAGGAATGCTGATTGAAAAAATGATATTTGATATACGAACGCTGGAAACTGAAGAATGATTCAATAGCGGGCCGTGTGCAGACACTCGACCACGTGCGGGGGACTACCGTATATATTTTACCCGACTGCGGCGAAACGCGATCAAGTTAGGATAAAATTACAGGACTGCGGAGTTAATTGAATCAATTTTTTTCCTTATAGACTGTAAGTAATAGTAATTCAGTCTGATTATATTGTACCATTCCCTGTTGTTTCTCTGCGTTTACGAATAATAGCATACGGCGACATACTATACGAGATTCTAGTAACATATTCACTTTACTTTCATCGGCACAAACTCCGTGGCGAAAACGGGAGTGTTCGAATTTATTGTTTCACGGGTATATTGAAAATGCTCCCGTTTTCGTTTTATTAGGATGGACAAAATCACGACAGGGGAAAAATCGGCCGTTTTCGAATTAAATTTGGAAGGTGAATTAATAGGGAAATTACCGTACCTGTTAATTTGTTTGGGGAGGATCGGGCTTACAGGCAGTTAACCACCTATCAAGAAGTACGAGCCACAATACACATTGTTTAGACACCTGCTGGGACGATCAGGGAAAGGTGTTAATCCCCTGTCTGAGTACAACCAGCAGATTTCATAACTAGCCAACTTCAAACACTCATTTTCATCAGAAATAAATAATTTCTCCATGTTCGCGTTTTCTCTAAATGATAAAGTGAAATCTATAGTTAAATAATCCTTAAAAAAACAAAAATTACTATTTTAAAGCCGGATCACTTCCGGCTAGGTCTCTCGGACCCTTAAGTATTAACTTAGTGCCTAAATAACTTGGTCTGGTTCGAAATGTTGAAAAGCTCTTGTCGCCAGTGTCAACGCTAAGCAATATAGAGTATTTACATTCTGCAAGTGAGCGAGCCGAGCACAATTGTGCAACTTATCCCTCCATTCCCTATCCCTGTTGAAAGTAATAGACTTCTGATAATTAATTGTAAGACAATTATTCAACTTTCTATGACTCTCTCCAGTTTCGGGGTTGTCTAATTGAATACCAGGACAGTAGACTGCCCATTTTTTGCTGCATCATAGTTCTTCATCCCTCATAACTAGAACATTATACTGTTTGACATGACAGTCCTTCAGCAGATTTTATAAAAATAATTCATCTACACGAAGTCAGGAGTCAGGAAGTAAGTTTTGTACATCCTCAGCTATGTCCCTTCTGTGCATAAAAATCAAGTCTATACAGTAAGAAAACTTTACTAAAACAAATGGTAGTTTGATCCTCATTTCAACTTGGCACCCGAGAACGAACAAGGGACAAGGCATTTTATTCAAATCTGTCTTGCACATTTTTTTAGACATTGGGCCAAATATGACAAGTTTTCCAACTTTTTAAAGGATTTTCTGTGGAAGTTAAAGCAATTTTGGAGGGGAATGATATTAATTTATATTAAATTAAAATATTAAAAACATAACTGTTCAATGCATTGAATTAAGGATAGCTATCCCCTTAGAGGGTCAAAATTGGACATTTTTTTTATATTTCTTCATTCAAATATTCACTATTTCCTCTAACATTTGGTGAAAAAATGAAATAAAAATTATAAATAGAAGTGCTTCAATATTAGGATTGAAAATTTAGTTCCCGAGGCCCTGGAACAATTAAACAGATTGCCTTAGCTTGGGCTTGGCTACTATTATTTTTGTCTGTTAAATTTCCCTTTCCAAAACTCATTTCCGCAGTATTATGGTAAGCTAATTATCTATTAGTCCTACTTATTTACATTAATGTACCCCCTTCTGATCAAAACCATGCAAACATCCTTATTTTTGTTACTAATTATGACAGTGACACTTCACTCAGACACCCGCCGTGAAGTGATCTACACAGGTGTGAACAAGTTTATCAGGTTTTTTAAGTTTAAATTGGACTTTAAACCGACTTGATGAAAAAATACTTAGTGTAATAGTTATCCAGAATAAACAGGAATTCGAGTAGGTCCCATTAGACAGATTAAAAATGTATTTGACAATAGAATTCAAGCAAAAATAGGGATTAATTCATCAGATGTATAGCTGGACACATTTTGCCCGATTTCTAGCCTTTCATTTTTGTACAAAATCCGAAATTCAAACGTTTATTTCTCGAAAAGTATCCATGCTACGCTTTTGAAATTTGGCATGCTTGTTACTTATAAGGTGATCTAAAAAACTTTATCTCACTTTTTGTAAGTTCGGCTTCGTTTTTTAATTATCCAACTTTTAAGACAAGCGACCGTTAAAAAGTACATTTTTTTCAATTTATTTCAGTAAAATAGTTATAAAAACAAAACCAAGCAAAAATTTTAAAAAATGAGATAACATTTACTAGTTTGAATTGTGTCCTACCAAGGTATACCATCAAAGTTGAAACAAGACCAACAGTTTTCATGAAATTTCAATTGAAAAATGGACGCTGTTGTTTTCATTTTAATTTTTTTAAATTGAAATATTTTCTACACAGTAGCAGCGTCAGTCATACAAATCATATAGTTGGAATCCCTACGATGTATGCTTTCATAAAATATATAGTTTATTATAAATACAGACAACAAATTGTCATGGGGGTGCAAAAACTGCCTCTAAGGGGATAGCTATCCTTAATGTTATGATTAACTGTTTGGCTGCTGGATTCTTCTTTATGGTGCACTGCAGAAGTTCCTATTTTTACGATGTATTTCACTATTACACCCGAGTTTTATGAGCAAAAATATCATTCCGACATGTGTGTCAAGATTTGCCTTTCGTAGAAGCCGGTTCATAACAGTTCGGTCAACGTTTATTTTATTTTACTTTATGCCGAAATATTTAAAATTGTCAGCGTAAATACATTTTATTGCAAGAGGCTACATTGACTTCACCTTATTATCGCCAAAATGGACGATTCTCGGCGAAATAACGCTAAAAAAACGTCTTTTTTTCGCTGTCTTCAGCATGGTCATGTTCGGCTATCTGACCGCCATTTCAAAAGATCTAGGTCTCGTTGTCAAGGGGAATCCTTGTTCTTTCTATAAATAGTCATTAATTTGATGGATGGCCAATGAAAACACGCGATGATGACGGATTTGGAAACGATAGAGGGATATCCCCTTCAGAGAGCTGGAAGCAATGAGTCTCGCGATTGGACAAAGCCATCACGTGGCCGAAATAAAGGTCGTTCATTGACCCAGATATTGTACTGGAAATTTTCCATAGCAAAACGACGACGTGATTTCGATAATGGCGACAATTCTGTTGCGGAAGAAGTTGACAGAATTATGTGAAAATAAAGTTTGTTGCACTGATTTCATCGTAATCAACACCATGGAAAGATAAACTGTGCTTTTATACTTAAAATATACCAAAGAGTCATATATTTTGATGGGGTTTTCCGTCAGTATTTTATATTTTCTGAGCGGTCTTCTCGCGTTATTTCTGATTTATTTATTTTTTACTTTTCTTTCTCCCGATTTCATTCTTCTGATTAAGACAGAATATGGAGCTTACATCCAGAATATCAAGACAGACTTAGCTAACAATATATGTAAGGTTTTTATAAGGTTTTGCGCATGGTAAATTTGAAGTTTGAAAATATCGATTTAAACATTGGTACCTCAGCATACTCGCGAAGACAGACAAGTTCAGGGCCCCATAAGTGGCCGCCCGCAGTTTACACGGGGGCCCCGATCATGGCCGCCCGCAGCGAACCAGTTAAGCTACTTCAGAATATACATGTATATAGCGAAAACTGAAGATGTTAAAGACTACCCTATTTCTTCTAATTCGGTCGGTAAAACTTAACTTCAGGCATCTGTGGAGAGAAACCCTGCAAACATTCTACAAATTTCACCGGCTATCTTTCAGTTTTTGGAATAATTAACATATCCAAGCCACAGTATTTAACCTCAGTTGACATAAAGATGTGTTCTTTTGCTCTGAATGCTAAAAATGATGTTCAAACAATTAGAAGAAATAGGGTATTGGTGGCCAAAAATGGACCCATTGTCTATTCCCAACCCAACGGAAGAATCTCTGGAGTGCTACCATATTCCTGAACTTGACTGCGTGTGAACCTTACTACATGTAGCAATGAAACCTGGCTGTCCAAATGGACCATGACCATGGCATGAGTGACATCCAGAGAAACAGTGAGGAACCAGAAAGGAAGAAGTAGGAGGTTAACCTGTAGACAATGGTGACCTGGACATGAGAAGCGAGATACGAAAATCCCTCTGTTCTTTCTCACAGTCATCCTCTTGCGAAAGGCTAAAACACCGCAATAATAGTCGCTTCATGGAAAGTGTCATTGTTGGTGGTCTTCTCTCAGATATGTCTATAACTGTTCAATGCTGTAGTCATTCCATATTCAATAGTCATTCATTTGTGTCATTCTTAGAGGTTTTCTCCCTGATATGATTATAGTTGTTCCATATCTCATGAATAGATGCTTCATGGAGACTCATTGATGATGGTCTTCTGTAGCTGTTCCATATCCCATGCGATGTTCAATGGATGTCCGGCATTTTGCAAACGCTGAATTGCAGACAACCATTGAGACGTGAACTGTGAAAATCAGCTTACAATACAGGTTGATGCAGCAGATACAGGTTAGATCGCAGCTTAAACATCAGACTAGCTTTAACCCTGAACCCTTAACATCAGATGACATTCAGGTTTCCGTGAAAACATCCTGACCAGGTGTTCAGATTACCTCTGTAAAGTGACATCCAGCATCATTCTGCAAGGAAGCACCTACATGTATCAACTTGTCTCCACACCTTAATGAAGACTGGGTTATTGGAATTGGATGTTGAGCTACTGGTACATCTGTCGCACCTGAGAAATGACAGAGTCAGATTTCTCTATCTCCATCAAGCAGAATATGTCCACTGTATAGAAAGGTCTTCTTCAGCGTGCTGATGGAGTAGCATCCAATATATAGGTCTACATGTGGATGTACCTGGTATTTATAAACTGTCATGCACACATCAAACAGGTCATAGCCCTATCCAATTAGCTTGTTATATTCTTCTGATCTTTGGTATCATCCTAGAACTTCCTTCAAGAAGAGGAGCTTTCACTTAAAGCTTTTTCAAGGTAAAGGTCAGTTTCTGTATCACTGCAGTGTCCTTTGTATCCTTCCAGCATCAATTCAAAGCAAATGGAAACAAGCCGCTTATTATTCATCTCTGTGACATCTTTTGCATCCTTCTTGAATACATCCAAACCAATTGCAGGTCAAGCATATACATGTTTGTGCAATCAGTGTCTTGGTCAATGCAATGCCCTAAACATCCTCCTCTTAACACAGGCAGGACAGTCAATACAATGTATCTGTTTCCTTCTCTTAACCTGCTTGGGCAATTATCAATACTAATTAGTATAGGGATGTTAACAACATGGAATATTTAGTCAGCATCAAGGTAGGAAACAGCTGTTGAACATGCCTGTACATGTGGTCCTGGTCTTCTAACATGAACCCCCTATTGGGAAGAATGGTGCAGTCTGGATAATGGGTTCAAGGGGAGAACAGGCCCATTCCATTGATTAATATCAGGGGGATTGATGAGATGAAGCGAGCTGGTCGTGTGGGGATGAATGCATGTCACGCTGACTGTTGTATGGAGCTAATGGCTGGGTCAATATCTATACAAAAGATGAGAGAGATTGAGAGCAAGCAGTCTAATATTAATGGTGATCCGTGGAATACCAGGTCCGTACTAAAATTTCCAATGGTAATATCGCAGTGTTAATAACAAACTACATGAACACAGCACTAAATGGCGATTACTGCCGAGTCGACTAATAGCAAATGTCAACAAGCGCTCTGGGAGCAAATACTAGAATACCAAATCGTTATGTACACATTATGATACTGGTGGATTGTACAGTTACAGTTGAACAACCATCATCTAGAGAGTAGAGGGCCTTACTGGGGACCTGTGAAGACCTCTCTCCAACTGGCACTGCTCAGTTTGATGTGACAATAAAGCATGGTAAAAATCTGTTGGTTGTATTGGACGCCTTGATGACATAAATGATGTGAAGAGATACAGCCAGTTTGGATTATTTGAAGGAGAAATATATGTTTGTCCATGAAGGAATTGTAGGTGAATGCCACTTGTACATTAGTGATGCACTTGATTTTTGCTGATCAATTTATCCCCTCTGCCATGTCATGTCACAGAATAAAAGCAAAGCAAGTACATTGTCTATACAAGAACAAACACAAAATAAAAGACAAAACACAAGAATTTGGTTAAAATTGTTACATCAGTTGGTTGTCTGAACCTACAAAAAACTTCCAAGTTGGGACAGGTTTCATCAGTTGAGTTGAGTTACTGAAACACATTATTTTTTTATTTATTTATTTTTTTAGGCCATTGGTGAATCGAAGTGAATTCTCATATATACAACTTCAGGAGAATCTTCACGTGAATGGATTCAAAGATTCATGGATTCGCAGCAAAATTCTATCCTTGCCTTTTCCCATTTAACATGTTTGGTAAATTATGACTCAAGATTTAGTTTTGGGGTGCTGACTTTAACCCATTGATCTCAAATCAATAGGCTTTTTTGCAATCTCATGCATAAGGCACTGTAACTAGTTTCAAGAAATTGGTGAATCACAAATTAATACATACCAGAAACAGCTAGATGAGGGCTGTGACCTTGGCCTTTGACCTCAAAACAAATTTAGTTCTTTGGAATCGCATGGACAAAACATGTTCTGTCAAGTTTTGAGCAGTTCGGTAAATCATAACACTTGAACTTTTCAGTGAATCACACCAGTCAAGACAAGCTACATTCAGCTTCGGTGCTGTGACCTTGGTCAAAATCAGTAGGCTTCTTTGAAATTATATGGACAACATACCTGAGAAGTTTCGAGAAGTTTACTGAATCATACATGTAACTCAAAATGTAGTTCCGGAAATAGATAAATTCAGCTTTCTTGAAATCAAATGAAAAATTTTGAGATGTTAAAGGGAACCTAATTTAAGATATCCTCCAGATAAGATTAAGCATTACTAACGGAAGAACGAATGGAAGGATGGGTGCAAGGAAAAAACACAATGTCAGCTGAACTACAGTTCAATTGAAGTCAATATGGCATAACAATCCCAAGCATAGAGGGAGGTAACTTATTCCCATGAGTGGATGATGCTGTCACTGCAATGATTAAAGTGCTCCAATCAGCATGATTTTCACAGTAATATATTAATAAGGATGTTCGTCCCTTCATGAATGCCTCCGGCCCAGATTCAAGAAACAAGTGAGCAGGGTATGAAATAGACCAACAAATTCTAGTTGCCCATCGGCAAGCATGGGCAACCAACACATCCAAATGCATTGCAATTTGGACAGAATTTGGTTGCCCAAAGGAAATTTAGGTTGCCCCGAGCAACCGGGCAAAGGGCTATTTCGCACCCTGGTGAGAAGTGACTACATTGTAGTCAAAAACTGTGACTGTGGCAGTAATACAGTGAAACACATATCAGTGGATTGAGTGGTCTTCATATGAGCTGTTCTGCAGGCATCTGGATTTTAGGATTATCCTAATCAGAAAGGTCTTAAGTCTTAACCCATAGGATTTATTGATAAATAATCCATGTGACCTGTACCTATATTCGTTGTAGAGATACAGCACCGTCTGCTAGCATTCCATGCCAAGGGAAGTAATTTGTGACTTCCAAACCACAAATTTTAGTAATGCGAGGTCGGATAAAATATGTGTACTCACTAATTTCCACATTCAAATCCAACGATTTTGATTGGTCCATGCCATCTATAGTGAATGCACGGACCAAGTCGCCTTGATCGAGTTGGTGGTGCCTTGGTCCAAGTATGTCAAGTTCCAAAACATCCAGTTCAGTCAAAATTAGTGGAAATTAGGTCAATCCAAGATGGCTGCCGAGGATTTTGACTAATCTGCTTCTTAGGAGGTGGGCACAATTCTGTAACTGTGTTGCATATGTATGCCAAATATGATGTAAATCTGTTGAATATTCGAAGATCTCAGTGCGGAGATAAGGACAGACACGTAAAAACAAACAAGAGCCCAAGGGACCTCAATATATGCCCGTATATCTGGAATTACATTGGTCCAAATTTAAAGCTTGTTTAATAACCTTGATTCCAATTGGTCGCTGGCAATCCAGAGAAAGGTCTACAATTTTGTGCTTCTGAGAATGTAACATAATATCACATCTTATATTGAATGATAAACTAAAATGAGCTTAACTCTTGGTAACTAGCAGGGGTTCAGTTGACCTTGAAGCAAGGGTCGAGAGCTCACATATCTCACACTGAAATCAACAATAGTCAAACAAAAGAGAACAGTAGTTTTCCTGCAAATGGATTCCTTTCAGACGAGAGAATTTTTCATGAAGGAAGAATAAAGTGATGAAGTAAACCTTTATTCTTGAGTTCATAAACAGGTATGAAGTTCATAAAGGACCCTTCTCCCCGTTAACTTAGTAAATGGGTCATTCCATGAAATGGGGTCACCTTTAATCACTCAAACTTAAAACCAGTGAATTTTCTAAAATATTACACTGATTTTAAAAACATTTATTCCTATTTAATGCCAGATACAAATAGCAGGGTTCATACACTTACACTAAAACAAAATTCCAGGAGTTTTCCAGGAGTTTTCCAGGTCAATAATTTCAAATTTCCAGGTATAATTTTATTGCAATTCCAGGAGTTTCCAGGACTTTTTCACGGATTATTCAAGCATGGTTTTGAAACTACTACGTAAGATCATGTTCCTTTATAAAACACTTTCGTTAAAGAAATCTCGAATGGTGAATCCAGTTGCTGATTTTCTCTGTTCAAGTAACTGTTTGTGTTTAACACCCTTGGCGTGACTACGAATGGCAGGCTCCCCCATATTGGAAATATCAAACGTTTTTTGACAAACTTTACACCTCGCGTTGGACTTATCTGCACCCCGTTCCAACCAGGCGGTGTAATTTGGTTGACTGAGCCAGCGCTCGTTGAAGACACATTTTCCAGGGGGCATAGTCAAGGTTCAAAAGTTCACCGAAGCGTGTCAACATTGACGGTAAACAAATTCTGAGCGGGAATTCTAGCAAAAGTGATTGAAGACCACTTTACGGCGAGTACAACTCTTAACCATTGATGTCGCAAACGAACTCAGTGAGTAGTCTCCCTTTATTCAGTTTCCCTTTACGGCAAGTCGCGCACCTGTCACGACAATGAATGTTCGACGACCGGTCACCCAACATGAACAATGATAGTTTCGATTGATTTGATTACAGTTTACGGAGTTTCAACGTATATCATAACATTTGACCAGGCAAAAACGTTCGATTCGTGTGATTTGATTAAAATTAAGGAGTTTCCAGGACTATCACTTTATTTTTTAGGACATTCCAGGACTTTCCAACACTAGAATTAAATTCCAGGAGTTTTAAGGAGTTTCCAGGAGCCGTGCGAACCCTGAAATAGATATACATAAGATAACATCTTAGTTATATGTACGGCCACTACTTTTGGAGGACCATCGATGTCAGCATACGAGGACACCCACAGACCCCAAAAATGTGACATTGCAAACATTGCAAACATTGATGCTTTTGTTTGCACTGGGTGCATGAATTGCTAATAAATTTGTTTGCACTGGGTGCATGAATTGCTAATAAATTTGACCAATAAAACAACTTAGAGTATCGATCTGGCTCATGTCTTTCAATTTATTTTAGTTTATTTCATATCGGTCACCCTTAAATGCAGATTCTGGATGCATGAAACCCTCAAAATTCAGGTTGCGTGTGTAACGCTTGGTGTCCTCTTTTGTTACTTACCTTACCTCTTACCTGTCATCAAGAAAATGTCATTCAGTGGTCATTCAAAACTATTCTTGAGCTGGGCTAATCTTGTCTATTATCGATCCAAATATGACAGGATTTCGATGTGTCCGTAATAGCTGTAGTTGGAATATACTTTTATGTCTCGCTTTTGTGTCCTCTTTCATGTGGTTACACGCACCACCCTCGGCTTGCATTTTACTTATTTTTTTTTTGGCATGAATTACAATGTGCAGCAATGGAACCCAAAATTTGTGACATGGCTGGTGGAGCCACTTTAGAGTGGGTGTCATATAATGAGGCAATTGCAAAAAATAGCGGGTAAGTAGTATTGTGCTATTTCACGTCCTGAACAGTTACGTTTGCCACTTCGTTACATGTGTGACAAACAAATGTTGATTCCAGAAGAAAGAAAGTGAAACTAAGACCAGTCTTACATATAAAATGTTCATGTGCCATGATCAGTTTGATGGTAAAGTCTAGAGTTTGATGGCGACCTAGTATGGTGATTTCACATGATGTATGCGAAATGACTTGAAGCCATTTTTGGTGTCCATGTTACACGCACCACTTGATTGGATTGAGGCAGTCAATGCCACTAAATATGCTGACTAAGAATAGGATTATTAAATATTCTAACAATTTGATCATGTTTTTATTCTATTTGACACTTAAATTAACGTGTTATGTGGTGAATTTTGCATATAGTTTGATGTCCTCGTTACACGCACAACTTCATTATTTTATTTTTCTCCCAAATTGTGGAATATTATCCGTTTTCTTATGTTTTCCGAATCTCTGTATATCAATATTATCCCTGACTTCGTGCAGCCAGGAATTGACATCTTTTCAAAATTGGTTTGCATGTCACACTTTGGTACCCCCATTTCATGGAATGACCCAAATGTATGGTTTTTATGATTTCTTGATTTTGGGGTCACAGTGACCTTGAACTTTGACCCACATTTTGGTATATAACACATGTCCCTCTAATGTATCTACTGGCAGAACAAAGTTATTTTTAATGGTTTCCTTGGGGTAACAGTGACCTTGACCTTTGACCTTAACCTAAATTTTGGTACACGACACATCGTCTTCCCTCAATGTATCAATGGACACCAAAAATATCAAGATTTTTATGCATTTCATGATTTTGGGGATCACAGTGACCTTGACGTTCGGCCTTGACTTACATTTTGGTACGTGACACATCATGTCCCCCTAATGTATCTACTGAAACAAACAAAAAGGTAATTTTCAAAGATTTCTTGATTCTGGAGTCACAGTGATCTGGACTATTGACCTTGACCTAAATTTTGGTACATGATAAACCGTCTCTCCGTAATTTCTCAATGGACACAAAAAGTCATGATTTTTAACAATTTCATGATTCTGGGGTCACAGTGACCTTGGTCTTTGGCCTTGACCTACATTTTGGTATGTGTCACCACAATGTATCTACTGACACAAAAAATGTTATTTTTAATAATTTCCTGATTTTGGTGTCGGAGACCTTTGACCTTGACCTAATTTTTGGTTTGCGATACTTCATTTCCCCCTATTGAATCCACTCAAAAAAAATTAGTAATTTTTAATGATTCCCTGATTTTTAGGTCACACTGACCTTTGATCTTGATTCTGGGGACTCAGTGACCTTGACTATTGACCTGGATCTAAATTTTGGTACATGACAAAACAGCTCTCCATAAATTTCTCAAAGGACTCAAAAATTCATGATATTTAACAATTTCATGATTTTGGGGTTACAGTGACCTTGACCTACATTTTGGTAGGTGACACTTCATTTCCCCCTATTGAATCCACTCACAAAAAAATAGAAATTTATATTGATTTCCTAATTTTTCAGTCACACTGACCCTTGACCTCTGACCTCGAACTGCATTTGGTATGCAACACATCGTTCCCCCTAGGGCATCCACTCATCAAAAATTAGAACTGTAGATAGAAAACTGTTAATGATCAATGATTTCCTGATTTTTGGCAATAGTGACCTCTGACCTCAACCTCAATTTTGGTATGCGACACATCGTCTCCACCTAGCGTATCCACTCACAAAAAATTGCAACTGTGGATAGAAAACGTTCACATATATAGACCGGACACAAACACAAACACTTCAGTGATTTCCTGTTTCTTAGGCCAGTGACCTTTGACCTCTGACCTTGACCTTCATTTTGGTACACAACACATCGTCTCCCCGTAGGGTATCCACTCACCAAAAATTGGAACTGTTGATAGAAAACTGTCCCAGATATAGACCGGACATGAGGGACGGACAGACAGACGGATATCCGGACAGACAGACGAACGGAAACCGCCATCACATTAATACGTCCGCCTTTTGGCGGGCATATAAAAATCAGCCAGCAACCTTCGTTGATGAGGGTTAAAGAAGATGACATACCACTAAAGAGTTTTCTAAATAAAGAAAGATTTTCAAGTATTTGGAAAGTTAAACCAAAATAAAAATGTTCATATTGTATTTGCCGAATTAAATGGAAGATTTGAATTTTCTTCAAATGTGATTTCCATTGAATTTAGTATCAGGTCCAGCAATTTGATCTGTGAAACCACAGAACGGGGGTGAATGCATTATCGAACAGTCCGAGAGGAATAATCAAACTTTTCAGCATTCAAATTTAGGCCTGTGACAAACTTGATATTCCATTAGAATGGTTTAGCTCCAGCAATTTAACATACATGTGGTATCATCTGCACAATAAATACTTTGTTGAGGTTTTCAATTCCCACAGACGGCAACAAATGTATATTATTCCTTCTCTCAAGACATATTTGAATATATAAGAACCGCTTGGGAACCAAGTTAAACGTCAAACCAAATTCAATTTGTCATTTCTGTACATTTAACAATATAATTCGTTGAAAGTTGGGGAGTTGTCCCCCTTACTTCTGAAACGTCATTGTTGCATTGTTGTTATGATGCATGATCTGTAAATCCATACCAACTATTATCCATTAATAATTATAATGTGTTACTTGTCTACTTCTTACCAATTTGTAAATTATCTAGTTGGGAAGATAAAATGATTACCGGTTACTAGAAGTAGGCAATTTTTATTCTACCAATTAAGACAGTCGTCTATAAACTGTATGCAAATTAGTTGAACCACTGATAAGGCTGTGGTTCATCGTCCTTGGAAAATAAGCGCTTGAAGGATCTCAGTACATATGCTGTTCAGTGAAACTGATTTGACAAAGGCTGATTTATCGACAGTCAGCATTTGCATTTAAATGGCTGAATGGTAAGTGAAAATAGTTTCCTATGTGGTGATGTAAAACGACTTGACAATTGACTGAACGGAAATCAACGAAGCAATAATTCATTCCACCGAATACCTCAGAGAAATTGCAAATGGATTCCAAAGTGCCTGAAGGCATGGTTTCCATGCTAGATTGGGGGTTGAAAAATGTGGCAGAGATCACGCACTCGTCTATTTCAAAAAGTGACAAGAAGAAGAAGAACAATGCGAGCCTCCCATAGACTTGTATACCGCAGGTAAAACCAAAGGTCTACATGTAGATAAGAATTCAGCTGTGTTGCAAACCAGAGACTACATGTACGGTAATTCCTCTAATAATTCAATCACAGGAAGTTCACTTTTCAACTTTGTTATTCAAACCCAGAGAAAAAGTAACATTCCCATTCTTCATTCAAATTGAAGAAAAGCCAAAAATTGACAAAATGTGACACTTTCTGGCTGGTGCCATCAAGAATATTTCCAGATATAAGTCATGTTTGCTGCACTTCCGGTGACCAAACTATTAGGGGATTTACCGTATGTGTTAGGTGAATGTATTGCACTATTTGGGTGTAACTAGCTCATTTCTCCTCATAATGGGATTGTTGTTCATTTTTACGTGGAAATGACTCTCCAAAAGTTATTAATTTTGATAAAAGTTAACAGTTCATCACATAAATATGATGGGCACATCTAAGTATGCTTAGCAAGCCTACATGTAAAAAGTTTCACGGGTCTCAAGTCTAAACAATGGGAATAGTTGATTAAATAAGATTGTCATCTCTGTACACTAGAATTGATGGGGAAAATGGTAACACTTGATTATCTTGATAAAAATTATTATTTCATCTCCTAAATAGAAGGTGCACATATTCAAAACATGTTTAGGTACAAAATTTCATGAACATCCAGTCAAAACTCTAGGATTACTTCATACGAGTGCCAAAATTATGACAATACAGTCCAAGACACAAAAAATTTGACTATTTCATCTCGCAAATAGAATGTGCTCATCTTTGAAGTACACAGGGGGATCCAAATGAAAAATAAAACTTTTGGGGGAAGAGATATATATTTTTGCCATATTTTTTTCTGAAAATCATGTATCCTAATGGATGCCGAGATATTATACTTATAAGAATTTTGGGTCTGAAAATGAGATTTGATGATGCCACGCAGTAAACTAGAGATAATAAGATACATGTAGACAAATACTGGTATATTTTCTTTTAGAAGATACACAGGATTCTGATTATTTTGTACACTGTATTTACAGGTTATTGAATATCACTACCAATCTAGGTAAACCAAGATGGTAAATCAGGGAAATACCATCTAGACGTAATGCTATGAAAACTTTGTGCGAAATGTTCGCCGATATTCTGCGAGATCCCATAATAAGCCAATCACGACCATTTCTGACTTTTCTCTCTGACAATGATTGACGTTTACTTCACGGAGATTAACATCTCGCACGGCACAATCTTCTGATGTTTTCTACCCCCTAACACAGCCAGACTTTTCGGCGGTAGTAAACTCTAGCTGATCTTCACGGATCTGTCTGAAAATGATGCCATATTTGGATACTGTTTTCCGATAATATTTATATATTAGTCCACGTGCTACCGTGTGTAACTAGTGCGGGCGTGATTTCAACAAGCTAGCCACTTGATTGGCTAACAAATGTAGTTTCAGATTCGCATGGGATTTATATAGGGCTGAATTCAAATATAATATTTTGTGATATTATATCTGAGTTTAAATACTGAGATTGTTTTATCACTTGGTTACCAATAGTTTCAGAAATACGATTACCATAGCAAGAGGTAACCAAGTGCTTTATCCTGAGAACTTGAATGTTCAAAGTGATTTTTTTAATGAATATGAATAGCATAGACCATTGAACTGTTGAATATTCAGTACCGGTAATTAAGATTTCATAACCAGCAAACAATTTGAACCAATGCCCTTAGTAACTGGTTGCTATGGTAACTGTATTTCTAAAAATCTTTGGATTTTTTCCAAAAACAGGATCATGCAAACGTCTATAAAAAAATCAATATTATAAATTTGAAAAAGATTACACTCCTAGATCTGCGAATATATTTAACTCATTATCAGGAGTTCACTTGGTGAATCACAAAATCTCATCTGCATAAATTCCCTGAATATCAAATTTATACTCCAATATCTCAGCAAAGTTCTGTTCAGAGTAGTATTTACATGTGGAAAACGTCATTTTCCTCAGAATGGTGAGTTCTTTCTTCTCGTAAAAGTGACCCTCGACTGTTTGGGTTCCCCTTTAACATGCATGCAAAGTTTCAGGAACATTCATTCAAAACACTAGCACTAGATGATTATACAATGTATGTGTGACTACGACAGACAGAGTAAACACTTAAGAGACCTTCCATGCGGAGGTATAATTATACGATAACATTTATCATAATTTTTTTCATGTTTAATACTTATTATGATATTTATGGTAACCAATAATTATGATGTTTATGGTAAGCCAGATCAATACAGCGAGCAATAATATTGCATGTGTCTGTCCATTCTATCTTCATGTTTATGCATATTTATGATGTATAATATGTTGTCAGCTTGTGTTTTCATGCAGGTGAAGCCATAATCAATACATGTATTTTACATGAAGTTTGTTAGCAGTCAACTCTCAGTCCTATTGTCTGAACAGGCATCACGCCAATAGGCAATGATCTACATGTAGGTGGATGAGTGCATGAGGTGAAGATGGCCTGTGAGGGCCAGTCACAGTGATTGAGGCAATGATCAAGTTAGGTGGGTGGGGTGTGGAGGTTGCCTGTGAGCTCAGGGCCAGGCAATGAGCAACGTGGATTGGTGGGGTGGAGATGGCCTGCTGCGAGAGCTTCTAGTCACAGTGATTGAGGCAATGATCAAGGCCAAAATTAAAAAAGTGTTTGTTTGGGGTAACGGACCCTCTGTCATGGAAGTTGGGTCGGTCGGTCGTTTTTTGTTTTTTTTTTGGTTTTTTTTTTGTAACTTGTACATGTAAATGGGAGATACACATACATGTCGGGAATACATGTAAATTGGAGGACGTCATTTGAATAATGCAATTATAAACTAGCCACAAGACTGATTCATAAGCATTCGTGATTTCAATTTAATTCCTCATCAAGACCAATAAGCAACACTTGATCAAACATTGAAAATATCTCATGTATCGAGACGATAGCCGACACTGGCACACACTGAGGTATTCAGATGTGCATGGGATTGACGGCGAGCACATTCCACCTGGAATGAACTAAGGACTAGATTCGCACAATATGAAGGGTTAAGAACTCAATGTCCTGAAATCACAGTCCATGGATGGAACACAAACAGATAAACTGTTTCTGGATAAATTACAGTTCTCAGATCTTTATATATGAACACTAAAAAGATGGATTACCAAAAACTGCAAAACAGACGAACTTGATACTTTTGTCGAATTCCAACGTGGTTTTGACAGTTTGAGTAAACACTGGATGGAACCACTCGCTCCCAACATTGTTACCGGCAGACACGCTTACGGTGACGCTATCGTGGGGTTTCTCGTACATTTTCTCCAACACTTCCTCCCACGTCGACTCCATGAAGCAATCTTGGAGCGAGTTTTTAGTGATTATGTCATTTTTCTCACGAACTGTGATACACAACACCACCATGCTGTGCCCCCCGCAAATCCGAGCCGTCTTTCGGGAACCCTAATTTTTGGCTAGCTGGTAACTTTCAACATTACACATCATGGCTACCGAAACGAATTCACAAGCATGCGTGTACTTCGCTTCCGCTCTTGTTAGACAACACGCGGACGGAGGTCGGTCGGACACTGCTGGGCATACAAAACGGAAGGTGAAACGATTTATAAAAAAGAAAAAAACGGAAGGTGAAATGATGGATTAATGGTAAAAAAAACTTTTCAGTCGGCACGATTTTGATGGGTCGGTCGCGTTACCCGAAACAAACACTTTTTTAATTTACGCCCAAGGTGTTGGGTGGAGATGGACTGTGTGGGCCAGTCACATTGATTCAGGCATTGATATGGGTGGGTGGGTGGGTGATTGGGGTGGAGATGGCCTGTGAGGGCCAGTCACAGTCATTCAGGCAATGATCAAGGTGGGTGGGAGGAGTGGAGATGGCCTGTGAGAACCAGGCCTGGTTATTCAAGGAACGACCAAGGTGCGTCTGTGAGGGCATGCCAAAGTGGATGTGTGGGATGGAGATAGCCTGTGAGAGCCAGTGACAGAGATTTAGGCAATGATCAAGGTGGGTGGGTGGGGTGTAGACGGCCTGTGAGGGCCAGTCACAGTGAGTCAGACAGTGATCAAGGTGGGTGGGTGGGGTGTAGACGGCCTGTGAGGGCCAGTCACAGTGAGTCAGACAGTGATCAAGGGGGTGGGGTGGAGATGACCTGTGTGGACCAAGTCTGGTTATTCAAGGAATGATCAAGTTGGGTGGGGTGAACATGGTCTGTGAGGGCATGCCGAAGTGGGTGTGTGACAGTGATTTAGGCAATGATCAAGGTGGGTAGGTGGAGTGAAGATGGTCTGTGAGGGCCAAGCAGTGATTCAGGCAAAGATCAAGGCCAGGGTGGGTGGGGTGGAGATGTTCTTTGATGGTCAGTCACAGTGACTGAGGCAATAATCAAGGTGGGCGGGGTGGAGATGGCCTGTTAGGGCCAGTCACAGTCATTCAAGCAATGATCAACTTGGGTGGGTGGGGTGGAGATGGCCTATGAGGATCAGGGACTCAGACAATGGCCAAGGTCGGGCACATGAAGCAGCCAGTGTCTCCCAGAGTAAAGCCCATGTCAATCCATCTAGGCGCCTCAGTTAGTCGCCTCTTACGACAAGCTGTCTGATGAGCTGAGGCCCATTATTACCATGACCTGCAGTGTGCACAACGACATCCCAGGTCAATCCCTGGAAGCCCCACAGGGCAAGTTTGAACAGTGAGATGGATGGAGCCCAATTTGGTATACACAACAACAATATATATAACTAATTTGGTTTCTATATTTATACAGAATAATTTTATAATTTAGCATTCATCAGTAAGTTTACTACCTTGTCCCCAAATTGGTCAGAACTGAAAAACACAGATAGGTGTATAGATGATATCTGTTCTACCATACATTCAGATTATTAGAGCAGCACCATTTATACCTGTACCTCTAGGTGTGAGCAAGTCTCACTAGTAAATGGCCCAATAGATTTATGAAAACCACTGCATAATATGATAGTATGTATGATGTATCAAAGCTATTACAATGATAGCAGAACATGTAGATACAATCAGGGGGAACAACTGATAACTGACTTGACAGCATGCCACATCCAAGGGAGACTACTTATACTCTACCTAGCCACATCCACCCCGTCATTTATGATGCAGTTTATATTCAGTGATTTTCATACCCTGTAATAATACCTGTGAAAGTAGACAATATTTCTCAACTACATGTACACATTCTGGGCATGAAGCAGTATACCTGTACATTGACTATGTATATAATTGGTCATCATATTGTTCATTAACGGGAACTTTAATGAATACTGTACAAGTCATTTTTGTCTCTTTTTATCTTGAATGTAGCATAAGAGGATACTATGAGTTACATTTGCTACCTGAAGGCTTAGCATTCAGAACCTGCATTTAACCATGATATGATATAAGCTTAATTGAAAGACAAGTGTCAGATCGATATTTTGAGTTATTTTATTGGTCAAATTTCAGTGCCAAACAAAAGCATTAGTTTGCGTTGTCACATTTTTGTGGTCTGTGGTTGTTCTCATATATGCTGACTGATGTTCCACTAAAAGTATTAGGTGTACATATAACTAAGATGTTGTCCCATGTATATCTACCTGAATCTGATATTACAAAGGAATGATGTCATTCAAATTAATTAAAATATTTTAGGAAATGCAAATTTGAGTGCTTAGTGGTGACCTCATTTCATGCAACGACCCACATCCTATGTCACCAAGGCAGTCAATGACAGAATACCTCCTATGTCACCAAGGCATTCAATGACAGATTACCTCCTGAATATGTCACCGAGGCATTCAATGACAGAATACCTCCTGACTATTGTCACCAAGGTATTCAATGACAGAATACCTCCTGAATATGTCACCAAGGTATTCAATGACAGAATACCTCCTGACTATGTCACCAAGGCATTCAATGACAGAATACCTTCTGACTATGTCACCAAGACAGTCAATGACAGAATACCTTCTGACTATGTCACCAAGACATTCAATGACAGAATACCTCCAGATTATGTCATAAAGGCATTCAATGACAGAATACCTTCTGACTATGTCACCAAGACAGTCAATGACAGAATACCTTCTGACTATGTCACCAAGACATTCAATGACAGAATACCTCCTGACTATGTCACCAAGACAGTCAATGACAGAATACCTCCTGACTATGTCACCAAGGCATTCAATGACAGAATACCTCCTGACTATGTCACCAAGGTATTCAATGACAGAATACCTCCAGATTATGTCATCAAGGCATTCAATGACAGAATACCTTCTGACTATGTCACCAAGACAGTCAATGACAGAATACCTCCTGACTATGTCACCAAGACAGTCAATGACAGAATACCTCCTGACTATGTCACCAAGGCATCCAATCGCAGGATATCTCCTGGCCATGCCACCAAGGCATCCAATGACAGAATACCTCCTACATGAAAGTCAACAAGCTGAGTAGCTAGCAGGTCCCCCACCAAAAAGCTTGTCTGGAAATGGGCTTCTCACACACACAGGATATCATCACCAAATATATTTTGTGTGACGGTAAATTGTTGCTAGGAGTGTGGTGTTGTTGATGTGAAGGAGATATAATTGTGAAGAACAATGTTGCAAATTGTCTATGGAAGAAAGGGGACAGGGTGATCGAGAAAGATCATCCGGTGGCATAGTTGTGCCGAAAAATGAGTGACTTTCTTCTGAGATCCCAGTCATCCGCTAAATTTGAAGTTAATCGGTTTAATTGTTCTTGACATATCGCGTTCACAAGATGGTTGGGATGGAAGGGATGGGAGGGACGGAAGGACGTTATGAGGGTTGGAAGGACGGATGGGTAGCTAGTGATGTAAAGACACCCACCATATTTGGAGTTGATCGGCTGAATTGATCTCGAGATATCGCGTTCACAACATAGTTGGGATGGATGGAATCTAAGATGGCTGATAGTGGCCATCTTGGTTAACGCAGTTTGGTGAAAAACAATTCCAGTCATCTTCTTATTGATGTGAAGTCACTCCCCAGATTTGAAGTCGATCGGTTGAATTGTTCTCGAGATATTGTGTTCATAACATTTTGGAGATGGATGGAATCTAAGATGGTTGACGGCGGCCATCTTGGAAGATGCAGTTTGGTGAAAAACAATCCCAGCCATCTTCTCACTGATGTCAAGTCACCCCCTAAGTTTGAAGTCAATCGGTTGAACTGTTCAATCGACGGCGGCCATCGTGGATAATGCAGTTTGGTGAAAACAATCCCAGCCATCTTCTCACTGATGTCAAGTCACCCCCCAAGTTTGAAGTTGATGAGTTGAATTGTTCTCGAGATATCGTGTTCACAACATGGTTGGGATGGACGGACGGACGGACGGACGGACAGACGGGTAGCATTTCCATGTCCCCCTCCCACTTACGTGGCAGGGGACAATAAGAATACCTCCTATGTCACCAAGGCATCCAATGACAGAATACCTCCTGACTATTCCATCATGGCATCCAATGACAGAATACCTCCTGAATATGCCATCAAGGCATCCAATGACAGAATACCTCCTGACTATTCCACCAAGGCATCCAATCGCAGAATATCTCCTGACTATGCCACCAAAGCATTCAATCAAAGAATACCTCCTGACTATGTCACCAAAGCATCCAACGACAGAATACCTCCAGACTATTCCACCAAGGCATCCAGTGACAGAATACCTCCTGACTATTCCACCAAGGCATCCAATCGCATAATATCTCCTGATTATGCCACCAAGGTATTCAATCAAAGAATACCTCCTGACTATGTCACCAAGGCATCCAATCGCAGGATATCTCCTGACCATGCCACCAAGGCATCCAATGAGAGAATGCCTCCTACATGAAAGTCAATAAGAATACCTCCTATGTCACCAAGGCATCCAATGACAGAATACCTCCAGACTATTCCACCAAGGCATCCAATGAAAGAATACCTTCTGACTATGCCACCAAGGCATTCAATCAAAGAATACCTCCTGACTATGTCACCAAAGCATCCAACGACAGAATACCTCCTACATGTAATTCACCGAGGCATTCAATGACAGAATACCTCCTACATGTCACCAACGAGAATACCTCCTATGTCACCAAGGCATCCAATGACAGAAT
>JAVTVY010053246.1:0-25719 GCA_036873755.1 Hanleya hanleyi | reverse complement strand
CAGAAATTCCCACTACTAGCATATGAAAGGTTGTGAATGCATGAATGTTGCTCTAAAGTTATTCATATGAATGCTTGTTGAATTATTAAAGCTATACTTGCATTTCTTATTCCCAGGGGATCAAAAAGTCGGGATGGACGTGACGAATCTCACACTGACAGACGTCAGACGACACCAAAATGTTACGCAACTGGTGATGAAAGATGCCCAGTGGCTCTGTACAGGGAGTTCTGCAAGCACAGACCAGCCAAGGCTCTCTCTCCTGGCTCGTCCTTCTATCTGCAAGTAATACCGGAACAACGTTTGGCATCGGCTGAGTGGTACTATTACACCCCATTGGGTAAGAATAGTTTGAATAGCCTTCTGAAGTCAGTGTGTGAAAAAGCTGGGTTTCCTGGAAGGAAGACAAATCATGGATGTCGCAAAACCACCGTTCAAGTTTTGAAGAAGGCTGGCATTGAAGATCGTACTATTATGAAGATTACCGGCCATAAGAATATTCAGTCTCCAGTCCTATGATGAAGGAATATCACCAACTGAACATCGTAAGATTTCCCACATTCTAGATCAACGCCCTCTTCCGTCATCCAAAACATCTACAGTAACAACCTCATCTTCAGCTTCGAATGCATCGTCCAATCCTGTCTCAGGTACTCCAACTCCGTTACCACTACCGGGCTTTCCCAATCCTCTACAATTTCCTGCAGGAACTGTGTTGCAGAACTGTACCTTCAATATTAATTTCAATTCCAGTAATCCCCAAAGCCCTCAGATGGCTTTCCCTTCACCGGTGCCCAAGAGAAGAAGGGTTCTTGCTCTTCCAGACAGTGATAGTAGTCAGGAAAACTGAATATAGTATATATGGCACATGTAGGCCAGTGTTAGAAGTTGATTTTCCGGCGCAACTCCAAGACCTTATTTAAAATAGGAAATAACCTAAAATAAGTCGCAATGTAGAGCTGCAAACACGGGAACTTCTTTATTACACGGAAGTGTGTCTTCTCATAATAAAATACACTTAACTACAAAACTACAAATCTACACAAGAAATCCAGTTGGAATTATGCACAACTTGGTCCGACAGAAGCTGGGTGTCCGAGTTTCTGGTCCCTCATAAACACAAATTGCATATCTTATATAGTCTAACTATAATACAGCATGACATATAGTGACTGCTATTCAAACATAGGTAACAAAGTATTTTAATTGTAATTGTTTCTCACTCCGTGAGTCTGGCAGACGGACTAATTCTCAAACCTGTCAAACTATCAAATAATAATAATAATAACAGCTGACCGGTCTGAGATCGCCATCTGTCTGCCATGAACCCGTGAAGTGATAATATTGTGCCATTATCACGGCGGGATGAACTTTTACTTAAATCAAATATCAGCATGCCGAAACATGACAGCTGGCAATAAAATACCCTTTGTCAATGTACATTCTATAAACAGTGAAATGTAACGTATATACAAATTGTAATTAAAAATGATAAAACAGGAGAATTTTACAGCAATCCAGTATGTCTAATATTAATTAACACGAGAGGAATAAAATGTAATGTTGTTGAACACTAACAGTGAATTCTTAAGTAATTATTATGAATTGATAAGATATGAGAACATGCAAATATATGTACAAATTTATCATTATAAGTGCTCAATCGTAAAGTATGAAATGTAGTGTTTGTAAATTTGAAATACAGATTATGAACGAGAAATAGATGTATAAATATCTCTGCCCATTAAACGGATTATAAACTGGATATATGTAACTATAACATATCCCTCTCGCTCCGCCAGTTTCGTCCTCGAAACCTATGTTTTGAGCGTGGGACTTTTTCATAAATACTAGATGGTGACAATATAATCCAGGTTTAAGATATGCAGGATCTCACTAGCACTATTAAGAAGCTGTGCCTATGGATGACGAAGACTATCATGTGGAATAAAATGAAATAATAGAAGCGTGGTAGTAAAACGAAATGCATACATAAGGAAGCATCTACATGGAAATTAAGAAGAATACGCATAAGTTATCGCCAATAGCCTTGATGTTGAAATTGCATTCGCTCACGATGTTGTAGCATATGATCGATGTGATGTTGTTCAGCATGTCGGCGAATGTCGTCTTGAGAAATGACATTACATAAAGGTTGCTCAGTTTTCACAAATGGGCGTGGTCCAGGAATGTCATTTTCATGGGCGGCTAAATATGCTTTCCCTGCGGCATCTAACTTCTCTTTTGCAATCCATTGCTTGGCTTGGGGTCCCAAACCTTGCCACTGAACTTGAAATTGTTCACAACCATTTTTTATCCTGCGTCGAGTGATCTTCTCTGTTGGTCGGATCGTAGGAACCCCGTAATATTCTTTCTTCCCTTCTGTGTCAGTTCTTTCCTTTATATACCCCTGCTGGATAGGGGTGACGTCTGTTACAGGTGAATGTTCACGAACAGGATGAACAGTTTGATCAGTTTTTGAGACAGACGATATGTCAACAGGTTGAAATGGTGTCACAGTCTGAGACGATCCATCTCGATATGTGTTGTCCGTTTGTGTCTCTTTATGTTCGATAGTGAACTCTGTTTGAGTTTCCGATGATTGTGTAAGAATTGATGGATTGGTGACTGTACTGACCTGGGTGATATCCTGCGCCGGTGCAGATTTTACTCTCATCGCTGTGTTCTTCTCCTCGCACATACGATCTTTGAAGGCTAAGAATCGTTGATTGTCACGACGAACAGTCGACGGCGACTTACGTTTCACACAAGCCACACTGACGTCTTTCGGGAGTACATCCACGTTTCCCCACGTAAAAGTCACTTGAATGGCGTCACCGTTCGTGTGCTGCAAATTCCAGCTTGTCGGTTCAGCCGGCACACCGAGCATGTTCAATATCTGAAAGACGTCCAAGGTTGGGATCGTAGCCATCTTGAATTTCGGGGAGGAAGCTAGCTGGTTGTTGGTAGGCAGTCGCTTGGAGACTGAGCTTGAGGTAACCGAGATCTTACCACACTTCTGCACCAAATGTTAGAAGTTGATTTTCCGGCGCAACTCCAAGACCTTATTTAAAATAGGAAATAACCTAAAATAAGTCGCAATGTAGAGCTGCAAACACGGGAACTTCTTTATTACACCGAAGTGTGTCTTCTGATGATAAAATATACTGAACTACAAAACTACAAATCTACACAAGAAATCCAGTTGGAATTATGCACAACTTGGTCCGACAGAAGCTGGGTGTCCGAGTTTCTGGTTCCTCATAAACACAAATTGCATATCTTATATAGTCTAACTATAATACAGCATGACATATAGTGACTGCTATTCAAACATAGGTAACAAAGTATTTTAATTGTAATTGTTTCTCACTCCGTGAGTCTGGCAGACGGACTAATTCTCAAACCTGTCAAACTATCAAATAATAATAATAATAACAGCTGACCGGTCTGAGATCGCCATCTGTCTGCCATGAACCCGTGAAGTGATAATATTGTGCCATTATCACGGCGGGATGAACTTTTACTTAAATCAAATATCAGCATGCCGAAACATGACAGCTGGCAATAAAATACCCTTTGTCAATGTACATTCTATAAACAGTGAAATGTAACGTATATACAAATTGTAATTAAAAATGATAAAACAGGAGAATTTTACAGCAATCCAGTATGTCTAATATTAATTAACACGAGAGGAATAAAATGTAATGTTGTTGAACACTAACAGTGAATTCTTAAGTAATTATTATGAATTGATAAGATATGAGAACATGCAAATATATGTACAAATTTATCATTATAAGTGCTCAATCGTAAAGTATGAAATGTAGTGTTTGTAAATTTGAAATACAGATTATGAACGAGAAATAGATGTATAAATATCTCTGCCCATTAAACGGATTATAAACTGGATATATGTAACTATAACACCTACATGTATATAAAGCCTGTTGGACTCTTTCTCATCATCATCTTCACGCATAAGTCAAATATATCTCGAATTCATATTCGACATGATTTAACCTGCACATCTCTCCGTTCCATAGTGTTGTGCGAGGTCATGACACAAATATGCATTCGACCTGCATAATGCTTTCAGCCAATGACAAATGAGTTAATGAAAATTTTGGATTTCAAATTTTGGTAGTGATCTGAAACTGTTTTTAAGATACTATAGTTGATTGGCTAGTCTCTGGAAGGATCAACGTGACAAGTGGCACTGGTATGAACTTGATTGACTGTTTATGACGTAACCTACTTCTTCCCATGGAACGATATTGCAGCACGCTAGGTCAAGGCAAATGATAGAACGATAGTGTTGGAATTTGTCTTGAAAATGTGAAGATGCCTCGTCATATGATTATTTTGAAATGTATTGGAACTGTGAGCTGGGGTATTGTACATGTACAATTTCCAATATGTATCGAACAGTATTTTCAGAAAGTTTCAAATTGTTCGCATCTATTTAAAATCAGATTATTGCTTGTGTATCTTAAATTCAGTCAGCAAGCACATGTATATTGGGAATTTATTACATGGTTATATTCATGAGTTTATAGTTATATTCACTTTAAATTTAGTAATGGTATTTCTGAAGTTAAATACCGAGTACAGATGATATGAGTAGATAAACATGGACATGTTGAATTAAGTAATGAGAACCGTTGTCTAATATATTCGAAAAGTGAAAACTTTTTGTACATCGGTTAACTAGGACAATTCAAGTAAATATAACACAGTTTGTTGTTTAATTCTTGGAAGTTCTTGGAGTTGTAAATAGTCCTACTAAGTTTACTTCTTTCATATATATTTCAGTGTGCATGTAAGCTGCATATGGTGAATAAATTCCAAAATTAAAAACTTACATGTACATAAGTTAACTATGACAATTCAAGTAAATAAAACACAGTTTGCTGTTTAATTCATGTTATTTTCACATTTATTGTCCATACATTTATGACATAGTATATTACAAGTGTTGTTAATCATCAAATATACATCTGGATACATGTAGTACTATTCTCTGTCGCACCAGAAGTTGAGCCCCGTGAGAACTGAAGATGGGCGGTTCAATCTTTCACACCTATACACAACTGGGGGCAAGAAACGTATCTCTTCATGTGTGTCTTAACACTAGAAAAAGCAAATATATGGCTTATATTTTTTATTCCACCAGCTCAACAAGTCTGAAACTGCAGTATTGTAAAATAAATCGGCTATGTAGCCTTCTTAGGGTGGTATTTTTGGCATATTTATACGGATTTTTTTTTATATGCTACCCGAATATAGCATGATATTCATTAGCTACAACATGTAACCTAGTGATGACGTTTATATATTGACCGTATATTGTCACTAGGTTACAAACCGCTCCATACCACATTTGTCTTTTATTTTCCGTATGGTATAAAGAATCAAGTTACGGCCACATACCTATCATTTCTTGGTAGATGGTATCATTTCGAATAGCGGTGACACACTGCCCGCAAAATCCGCTGCCGATTTCATCGCATTTCAGCCAGTTTTTCCAGCAGCTCCCGCTTCGATCTGCAATTTGTCTTCCATGTTTCTTTTCGAAATGAACTGAGCATGCGCCAATGCCGTGACCTTTGTAAAACTTTCTCACTGTTTTAGGAGATGTGAGAGATTTTAACGACACTCTATTGTAGCCCTTATGTCCCTTGACAAAGGGTTTGTTACAATTAATGCAATTATCCATGCTTAACTTTGACAAGTTAAAAATCGTCTGTCAGTCAGTCAGTTTTGAATTTGGATGGCGCATGCAATCCGTTAGGATTATGCGCGCCAGTGTCATTGCATTGAGTTGAAAAAATAAAACAGATTTTAAAAACACAATAAAGTGTTAAAAACGGTGTGTTAAAAACAATAACGGAGGAAATATATAAGGAAACTAGACAGATGTATGTATATGAAAAGAAAATTATATATAATTGACTAGATATTAATTTAAATATGCTATTAAAAAATAACATATAGAAAAACCGACTCCAAAGGCGTTATTTATAGACATAAACGGAAGGGGAAATAATCGTAACAACAACCAGAATACACCAACGACCCTATTTATAAAATAATATACAACTAAATTAAAAAAGGCCAATATGGTACATGCATATTTCGTTTTTGACTAACTTGATTTAACTCAATATATAATTAAGATGAATAGGTGGATAATTCAAAACAATAATCTGTATTGTGAATAAACATCTATGCTCATCCTGATGAAGACCATGCCCGATGACCTCGTAGTATCATCAGACACCAATGTCCAACCAGAACGAGCAAAGACGTTATTTAAAACAAAACTGTTCACCCCCTCCCCACCCATACGCATAGATAATGAAATGGATAATTAAAAACAATAATTGGTATAACATCCGTACTCCTCCCGAAAAAATACCGCGAATGATGACCTACAAAAGTATCATCAAACACTAATATCCAATTAGAAGGAGCATGGACATCTTAAAATGTGCTCTTTTAATTGAGCAGAGATAGTTTAAAACCACCAATAGGAAAGTATATATTAAATTGTTATTTAATATTCCTCAGCTCATTTTTGAAAATTTAAAATTATATGCATGTACCATTAGAGTAACCTAGACTAGATACTAAACTCTATAACAGAATGATAAAATCAATATAAAAACCTGCGGGTGTCTAGTATAACGGAATAGTTGCAAAACTTGCATTAAAATCTCTTAGAACGTATCATAAATCTAGACACTGCCGCAAACACTTTATCCCTATTTTTAGGGGGATTCAACATCGAATCAAAAGTTGGGTTAAAATCACCAGCAAGTATAAGTTCGTCAAAAAGTAATTGTCGTTGGTTTGTATACCGAGTACAATGAAGTAAAAAATGACTAATAGTCTCTTTGAGGTCACATGAGTCACATAAACCATTATCGTGAATGTTACGTTTATGAAGATAAAAATTGAGTGGAATGTGACCAACTAAAAGTCGAAACATGAGTACTTCAGCCCAACGAGATTGTAAATTTAATATACCACCTTTTATAGAAGGTTGAAATCTATAATAAAATCGACCTTTATCTGAATCATCCCAAAGATCTTGCCATAACGAATTAAAATGCGGATATAAACAAGACATTGCTTCTGATAAGGTAAGACCTATATCAATTGACACAGTGTCAAATGACCGTGCTTGGTTGGCAAGATGGTCTGCCAATTCATTGCCTTGTATTCCTGAATGCCCAGGTATCCATGCCAAGTAAACATTAATATTGTTTACTTGCATATCAGATAGAATATGTAATATTTCATATATTATACCAGATGACTGATTTCAAGTAAAATTGAGTAAGGCTTGTAAGGCACTTAAAGACTCAGTTAAAATAACCGCTCTGGATATACGGACTTCTTTAATAAAATTAATAGCCATCAGAATGGCAATTACCTCACCAGTAAAAACTGACACATGATCAGTAAGTCTGAATGATTTATTATATTTAAGTTCTGGAATACAGAACGCAGCTCCTACTTTACCACTGTCGGGACATTTAGAAGCATCGGTATAAACCTGGCAGTACTCGCTCCAGTTAGACTGGATATAATCGCGAGTACTGCCAGTTACAATGTGTGGAGGATCAGATTTCTTGATTTGTTTACTTAAGTCAGTATACACCCTTGGTGAGTTTAAAAACCATGGGGGGTAATTTTGGTTAAAAGGAGCCTGCATTGTCAATTCATCAGCACGAGTCTCCTGGCACAATTTTAATGAACGAATGCTAAAAGGTGCATAACGTCTAACGTTACTTTTTAGAAATAAATCATCGTACCAAGATGGCTCAGTGGCAACGCTAGCGGAATTTCCGACTTGAGATTTAAGTTTGATGGAATATTTTAAAGTAGAAATCTGTCTCCTAAGAAATAAAGGCATTTCTTTACAAGCGATTTGCAAGGCTAATAAAGGGGTGGAACGAAGAGCTCCCGTGCATATCCGGAGAGCGTGACCTTGAATGGAATCAAGTTTTTGTTTTAATGACTTACAGGCAGAGTCATATGCAATAGAGGAGTAGTCTAATCTGGATCTAATTAGACTTCTATATAACATTAATAGGGTCTTTTTGTCAGCTCCCCACTTGTGAGAGGACACACACCTCATCAAGTTTATTGCCTTTTGACATCTTGATACGAGTAAATCAATGTGTTTACCCCAGGTTAGACGCTTATCAAAGGTGGCTCCTAAATACTTAAATGAGTCCGAGCACTTCAACCTCGCATCATTATACATGTATAATAATACAAGTGCTTCGGGGAGAGATCTTCTTGTAAATACTACAGATTCAGATTTTACTGGCGAAAACTTGAAGCCCCAAGTCTTCCCCCATTTCAATAAATCATTCAGAGCTTGTTGAATGTGTTTTACACAAACTCCAAAATTACGAGAAGAGAACCATATAGCCTTGTCATCTGCATATAATGAGCATTTAATTTTGCGATTCAGGCATTCAGGAAGGTCATTAATTGCAATATTGAATAAAGTGGGTGATAAGACACTCCCCTGAGGGACCCCATTCTGAACAGGTACATCACGTGACAGGGAGTTACCAATACGGACTTGTATAGATCTATTGGATAGGAAGGCTTTCAGCCAACCCAGCATTTTGCCCCTAAAAATCGTCTGCTACCACGCTTTCCGGTTTTACAAAGGTCACGGCATTGGCGCATGCGCAGTTCATTTCGAAAAGAAACATGGAAGACAAATTGCAGATCGAAGCGGGAGCTGCTGGAAAAACTGGCTGAAATGCGATGAAATCGGCAGCGGATTTTGCGGGCAGTGTGTCACCGCTATTCGAAATGATACCATCTACCAAGAAATGATAGGTATGTGGCCGTAACTTGATTCTTTATACCATACGGAAAATAAAAGACAAATGTGGTATGGAGCGGTTTGTAACCTAGTGACAATATAAGGTCAATATATAAACGTCATCACTAGGTTACATGTTGTAGCTAGATATTCATCATTTTTAGCCCTTTTCACGAAATTTGGAGCTTATTCGAATTGCATTATAAAGGTTTCAAATTTCCAAGACCGAGGTGACTTGGGCCATACAAAAATGCCAGAGGAATTCTCTTCGAGATGATATTTTGATATAACGAATTTATTCAACAGTCACGAGAATACGTCTGATTTAGGAGGGGACACTGTCTTTGACCTGGCGCACAGAAAAATGCTTCGTGTCCCACTCGTAGTACGCGTAGTAATCCCATCATGCACTGCGCGTTTTCATTCATGAGCTCATTGTATTCGTCCGCGTTCAGAGAGACGTCGGCTGCAGCCGGAATCGTTTGATTTGCAGTGTATATTCTAACATTTGCAAAGATTAAAACTGACTCAATACGATTGTTATAGCTTCATTCATTCGTTATCGGCGGTCATGAAAATGCTATAGGTATATAATAAATACAATACTGCACGATGTTGTGAAATATTATGCCCTTGGTCGCTGCGCGGATGCCCTCGCAAGCTCGGGCATCCGTGCAGCGACCTCGGGCATAATATTTCACAACATCGTGCAGTATTCTATAAGTGTATGCCCACAGTAAACATGCTGCTGTAATCTCCATAACAGTCAGAACTAATGTATTATCAATACCTACCCGAAGGTCGTGTTTGACTGGTGCTGTCTGTTGGAGGTCTGATCGTCTCGGAGGATTTGCTTACTGAAATACGGAAATATTTAGGCTGTACAGAATGAATGAGTGCAATTTTAATCACCAAATACTATTAGTGAAACTACAATGCCTGTCTAACTCGCGGGAGTAGAACCCTGCCGGGCGTTTTTCTTCTCATGATTAATGTATAAGATTGATTTTTTTGCAGCAAAAATATAATATAATTTGAACAAAAAGACATATAAATAAAAGTGTAAACATGCATCATTAACTATGTTGGTTTGTATCTCAGCCACGCTGTTATTAAAGCTGTTCGTGTGGACACCTGGAATGACACACTGCTCCTATATAGCACCGGCTTTCCAGGTAAATCATTCCAGATACGTGAACTGGAACAAATACATGAATATTATGATTTCTATAAAACTCTTTTGTTCTCAGTTCCTCAGCACATTTCAGGGGCACTTCGTGGTGTATTGTTACTCTCATTCTTATACATTGTGGAGTAAATTGTCATGGGAGTAAGTTGGAAAATTGGGGTATTGGACCGTGAAAGTATACTTCCACTTTGCCGAAATATTTAAAACCCATTGTTATCAACGAAGAGATTGAGTTAAACGAGGAACATTGAACCATGAGTTGTTCTTCTAAATGCCACTGACATCCACCGGGCCATTGTTATCAATTGCTTGGGACATGGACGGCTGGGTTGACGAGCGGCAGTCATACACGAATCGATACTCTGGAACAGACTGACGCATCAATGAATGAATTGATGGCTTTAACCGAATATCTAGTTTGTTATGATGGGGAAGGTTGACGGGAATTGGAAAGGTATTCAATGCTAGAAGGGGAAAAAACCCGAGGATTATTCATTGATGTTCATTACTGTACGGTCCAACATGACCAACCCCTTCCTTGATGCGTCAGTACATTGAGCCACCAAAAACGATACCCATTATAGGATGTTTAAAATTTAGGAAGCTGGAGTTGTACTTTGATGAAATGAGTTTGAGGAGGGCGGTTTCTTTAAGAGAGAGCACAAAGTGTGGAATATATATATCACAGTATAAACTGCCTTTGTGTATGGTAAATATAGTACTAGAAAAAAGTCATGACAAACTCGGACTGATTGATTTCGCTAACTAGTTTCACTGCTTTCAGCAGTTTATCAAAGCATCGTTTATTAAATTTAATATGAATGCGGTTCTATTTATGCATGTGTGTTTTACACAAATGGTTACGGTGGTCTTGGCGACATAATTCACATGCATAAGATTACAAATAAACAAACGGAACTAATAAAAGGGTATGTAAGATATAACAACAATAATAATAAGTCAAGAGAGACATGCTTATTATATTAGTTTATGTTATATACTGTATACTAATGCCAATTAAAGAGATAACATAATAGATAACATTGATTTGCTAACCACATTCATTTAAATCATGGGTAAATGTATCACCTAAATATGTGGTTGCGAAAATGAAATAGGAAAAACATGTCAAGTCTAATGGCAAATAAGGTTTCTTGAATACAAGTATATGCGTGGTTTGGCGGGGGAGATATATATGTTATATATATATGTTATATATATATAAAATCACTAAATAATGATCAACGTTCAGTGAGAAACACAATAGGCAAGACAATGTACGCAAGGACTTGTTGCCCTTCGACTTTAGGGTGAACGTCCATCTTACGTACTCCAGCTCTCGCGTGTATTATCGTTGGGCTGGCCCGTATGTTTTGTCGTCGGGTTAGTACAATATTTTTCTTCAAAAGAATGTTCTTCAAACACAACTATAACAAAAAATATATAACATATCGTGGAAACCTGCACTGTCGATCGTTGGGTAACGAGATCAAATCCAATCCGGGTTGAAATTTAGTTTCTTTGTCACTGTTATTTTGTTTTGGACAAGCAACGAATCAATTTTACTGGTATATATGTGAATGCTATTTTTTGACAACTAGAGTATCAATTTCATATCTGTAATAAAATATTTACATCGGTAATATGTATAGAATAAAAGCTGCTGATACTTGTGGAGTGATGGGTCACAAGCACGGCACTGACGTTCTAACTACGTGTATTTCACCGATCATACATCACCGATTAGGTGCCTGACTCTGGGGTCGCTGCTTCGAATCCCGCACGGGACTCGACCAAATTTTCATCACTAGAATTTGTGCTATTTTAAAAAAGTGTTATCCCAAAATAACGAAAATACTGTTAGATTTCTTTTGGTAGGAAAATAGTATATAATTTGAACAAAAGGGATAAATAATCTTTATAGTTTATCTCCGTTGTACTACTATCGCGCTAGTGGACTTCATTAGTACGTTTTTGAGGGATCCCCGCCAAATTCAGATATTGGGTCCCAGATGAGATTGAGCAACGTTATCATTCTCAAAGTGAGATGGACCATGCAATTGTGGTCTCATGGAAGCAAAACAATTCACGAGCGGCTTCTTGTGGTAAAACGATCTGGTCATACCATAGAGAGTAATCACCAGTGAACTAGTGCAATGTCCGTAGTGTTTGTTCTCGAAGATTGCCTCATATTCATCATTCTTGGATGTTTCACTGCGTCCATTTTGAGGACATAGTAAGCGGTATCAGTGTTGTTGGTGCAGTTTAAATTTTCCACGTTACTATGATTCGTCCAAAACTCCACCAGCCAAATGAATATATTATAAATACTTACCCGTAGATTGTTCTTGACATGTGCTAGTTGGCGAAGAACTGGTCGTCTCTGCTGATTTGCCTGCTGAAATATGGGCATATTTAGACTGTTGTACAGAATTAACGAACGCGTATTTTAATCACCAAATTGAATCTATAACATTTCTTCAATTGGAGGGAGTATAACCCTGAAGGGTTACTTTAATCAAATATTACATAAGATATTAAATAAGATAAATATTCTCTAGCAAATACATGATATAATTCAAACAAAAGGGATAAATAAATAAAAGTGTATGCTAACAGTAAACATGTCGCACAAACTATAAACATAGTGCAATAATCTCCATATCAGTCGATAGTGAGATGTCTCATCAGTTCACGTGTAAGTAAATATATTAAAGTAATAGACTTTCAGTTGGAATTGAACGCAGCATAAAATGGTGGTGGGAAAAGATGACCATATAACTATGATTCATCCAAAACTCCACCAGCCAGGTGAATATAATATAAATACCTACCTGAAGATTGTGCTAGAGATGTTCTAGTTGGTGAAGAACTGGTCGTCTCTATGGATTCTCCTGCTGAAATACGGGAATACTTACACCCTACAAAATGAATGAATGCTTAATTTGATCACGAAATACTATCTGTGGATCTATAATGTCTGTACAACTGGAGGGAGTAAATCCCTGACGGGCTACTTTCATCTCATGGTCAATAAATAACATGGGTATTTCTGTAGCAAAAATATTGTATAATTTAACCCTATCTGGCCTGGGCGATTTGGGGTGTACCGCAGCCTGGGGGGGGGACGGAAAGTGCCCCCCCCCGTATATAATTTCGCTATCGCTAAGGCTAGAGGGCTGAAACTTACCACACTATATCTTTGGCTCAAGTGCTACAAGAAAATGCTAAAAAAATCCAAGATGGCCGCCATGATGACGTCATTGTGACGTCATTTTCAAAAAAAAACATTTTTGGACGATTTTTCGGTCAAAATATTCGAATTTTTTATTTTTGCTTTTTCTTCGCAAAAACTGCATGATAAATTAGATAAATCCGTACAAAAAAGCAAAAAAATTGAAGAAACATGACGAAAACATAACTTTTTCTGGTAGCCCACATGGCCGCCATTTTGAATTTACCAATGATCCTCATGAGGTTATGCAAATAGGCTCAAAATGACCACAACATGATCGTCTATAACGTCACTAAGTTTCAGCTCTCCATTATTTGGCGTTTCGGAGATATCGCAGAAAGTTTGGTAAGGGGCATTTTGGCCCCCCTCCCCTCCCCCAGGCCTGGTAATGCTAATTGGGGGAAGGGAGGGAGGGGAAACAAATCAGGGGGGGTGTTTTTTGGTGACTTGGTGATGCTAAGACATATGTTTCAGTAAAATGCATTGAATCGCGTTGAATCAACATGCTGAATTTTTGAAGAAATATGGCGAAACATCACTTTTCTGGTACTCCCATATGGCCGCCATTTTGAATTTACCCATGCGGCCGCCGGATAAGTGAATTGTTTACATTATGCGAGGGTGATATGCTCTTCAAAGAATATACTGGGTAGCGCCGGTAAGGACCCGAAGAGCAAAAGTCCAGTATATATATTTTTTTTAAATACCCCCTATGACCATTGCCACCCTGATATCCCCGGAAATGACGCCACCGAAAGTGACCTCTGATCTTTGAATTTGACACAGAAATGCCCTTTGACACGGAAATGACCTTTGACCCAGAGTCATGCGACCGTGACGCATCAGCCTCAATTTCATAAATTCTTAATGAACATTCCGTCTTATTACTACTGATGCGTTCTCTTTACCTGACGATCTGTACCTAGACGTCACAGTGGCTTGGGTATCAGTGGGTGTCTTCGACGATGTTGTTGTTGTTGTGATTATATATATATTTTTTTCAAGAATATGATTATTTCGCACCATTTCCTACACCACAATTACAGTGTATGTCATACGAATGATTTCTATACGACCTACATCGATATACATACCCCTCCTCTATTAGATCTGCATCTAAATGGCAAGTGACGCAACTATAAGTATTAAAGCCGTATACCGAGTTGTACACGGAGGAATTCGGGTGTCTGCTGACAACCAACAGTAAATAGATGAGAGAACATGGACTATGTTGAAAAAAAAACCTGAACGGCCGTGAATAATTCCATGAGGTAAATTCTGCAGACCGCGTATCGGTGTGAACAAAACAGTGGTCCCCAGAGATCAGCGTCCGGTCTCCTATGTTTTACCTAGGATGGGCTCTGATATGCATGGAACCCTTTTCAGATGTCAATGTCCAGGCTGAGTTAAATCAGAGCAATCGGACATTCATATCCGAGGGACCACCGTTTCTTTCACACCGGAATTCGTGGCGAATTCTTTAACATCATAGTTGCGTCACTTGTCATTTAGATGCAGATCAAGTAGAGGAGGGGTATGTAGAGCGATGTAGCTCGTGTAGAAAGAATTTTTACGACATCCACTCTCATTGTGGTGTATGAAAATGTGGGAAATAATTATATTCTTGAAAAAAATATATAATCACAACGACATCAACGTAGACACACACTGCTGTCCAAGCCACTGTGCTAGAAGTCGCGTACCCCGTTGGTGAAGTCATCACTGGAAGTCACCTAACCGGAAGATGCGTGCCCAGGAAGGAAATTCCCGCCCCTTTGCTGAACATCACAGAAATTGGTCAAAATTGAGAAAGTCTACCATCGTTAGTCTTTTAGCTGGAGGACTGGCTTATGGTCCCCGTACTAGGATGTTTCCTTTGTTACGTAGGCCTACGTTTGCTATGATGACGTAGTTAGCGGTACGATGCTGTGTCGCTGCTGTACTTTAGATTCTGTTTATGCCTCTGTGCTCCCTTCCTTTCTTGGATATCTCGAAATTCTCGTAAATATGATTAGTCCAAAATACCAGCGAGGTCAATGTAATACAAACAGTTATCCGTAGATTGTGAGTATAAATACCTACCTGTAGGTTGTGTTTGACTGTTGCTGTCTGGTGGAGAATTGATCGTCTCTGTGGATTTGCTTGCTGAAATGTGTGAATATTTAGACTGTACAGATTGAAAGAATGAATGTTTTATTCACCAAATGGTATTAGTGAAACTATAGTGTATAGTATAGTGTTTTGAAACTATATGTGTTTGGAGGTAGTAGAACACTGACGGGGGTTTTTTTCATCTGATGGTTAATAACTGTGATAGATTTGTTTTGGTGGCAAAATAGTATATAATTTAAACAAAACGGATAAATGATCTTTACAGTTTATCTCTATTTACTACTATTGCGCCGATGGACTTAATTAGTACGTTTTTTATGCATCCCCGCCAAATTCAGATATTGGGTCACAGATGAGATTGGGCAACGTTCATAAAGTTAGATCGCAGTTCGTTATTCGGGACCAGTCATTCAGCGACTCATAACAGCGCCACTAGCAGCGCCCTGGCATCAGATTTAGGATATGAATTTTCAAAGATATAGAGCATGACATTATCTCTTGCTATATAGAGTTTGGAGTTCAAAGAACTCATAATAAATAAAATACAGATTTCCATATCTGAGGAAACAATTGCTGGTCTCCTCGAATAATGAACTGCGAAATGCGAACCGCGGTCTAACTTTATGAACGTGATTGGGCAACGTTATCACTCTCAAAACGAGATGGCCAATGCATTTTTGGACTGATGAAAGCAAATCAATTACGAGCGGCCTCTTGTGGTAAAACGATCTGATCATACCACAGAGAGTAATCACCAATGAACTAGTGCACTATCCTTAGTGTTTATTCTCCAGGAATGCCTCATATTCATCATTCCAGGATGTTTCAGTGTGTCCGTTTTGAGGACATGTCAAGCGGTACCAGCGATGTTGGTGTAGTTTAGATTTTGGTCATTACTTGGTGCTTCCTTTGTGGCAGTTGAAGTTTCGAAATTCCCATAAATATGATTCGCCCAAAACTCCACCAGACAGATGAATATATTATAAATATTTACTCGTAAATAGTATTAGTGAATCTATAATGTCTGTATAACTGGCGGAAGTAGAACACTGGCGGGCTTATTTGATCTCATGGTTAATAAATACGGTAGATTTCTTTGGTAGCAAAATAGTATATAATTTAAACAAAACCAATAAATAATCTTTAAAGTTTATCTCTGTCTACTATTATCGCGCCGGTGGAATTGTTTGACGGACCCCCACCAAATTCAGATATTGGGTCACAGATGAGATTGGGCAAAGTTATCATTCTCAAAGCGAGATTAACCATGCATTTTTGGACTGATAGAAGCAATACAATTCAAGAGCGGCCTCTTTTGGTAAAACGATCTGGTCATACCACAGAGAGTAATCACCAATGAACTAGTGCACTATCCTTAGTGTTTACTCTCCAGGAATGCCTCATATTCATCATTCTAGGATGTTTCAGCGTGTTCGTTTTGAGGACATGGCAAACGGTACCAGTGATGTTGGTGATTACTTGGTGCTCCCTTTGTGCTTCCTTTGTGACAGTTGAAGTTTCGAAATCCCCATAAATATGATTCGCCCAAAACTCCATCAGACAGATGAATATATTATAAATACTTACCCGAAGGTTGTGCTTGACATGTGCTAGTTGGCAAAGAACTGGTCGTCTCTGCTGATTTGCCTGCTGACATATGATATTTAGACTGTTGTACAGAATAAACGCATATTTTAATCATCAAATTGAATATATAATATCTGTATAACTGCAGGGAGTAGAACCCCGACGGGCTATTTTCATTTCATTGTTAATAAAGAACATGGATTTGTCTGTAGCAAAAACATGGTATAATTTAAACAAAAAGGATGAGTAAATAAAAGGGTAGGCTTACAGTAAACATGCCTCACAATAGACACAGCGCAGTAATCTCCATATCAGTGGATACTGAGATGTCTCATTAGTTCACGTTTGAATAAATATTTAAAAGTAATAGACTTTCAGTTGGAATTGACCACATCATACAATTTTTGTGAAAAAATGGCCATAACTATGATTCGTCCAAAACTCCACCAGCGAGGTGAATATAATATAAATACCTACTCGTAGATTGTGCTTGGCCTGTGCTTGTTGGTGAGGAACTGGTCGTCTCTGTGGATTTTCCCGCTGAAACACGGGAATATTTACACAGTACAGAATGAATGAATGCATAATTTAATCACGAAATACTATTAGTAAAACTATAATGTCAGAACAACTGGAGGAAGTAAAACCCTGACGGGCTACTTTCATCTCATGGTTAATAAATAAGATGAATTTTACGTAGCAAAAATGTTATATAATTTAAACAAAAAGGATAAATAAACAAAGGTGTATGCGCACAGCAAACATGCTTCACAAACAATAGACATGGTGCAGTGATCTCCATATCAGTCAAAACTCCACCAACGCAATGAATGTAATATCAATACCTACCCGTAGGTCTTGTTTGACTGGTGCTGTCTGTCGGAGACCTGATCATCCCGATTGATTTGTTTGCTGAATTACGGAAATATTTAGGGTAAACAGAATGAATGAATCCATATTTGAATCACCAAATACTAGTAGTAAAACCATAATGTCTGTATAATTCCCGGGAGTAGAACACTGAGGGGCGTTTTTCTTCTCATGATTACTATATCAGATGGATTTTTTGCAGCAAAAATATCATATAATTTAAAGAAAATGATGAATAAATAAAAGTGTATGCTAACAGTAGACATGCATCATTAACTATGATGATTTGTATCTCAGCCACGCTGTTATCAAAGCTGTTCTTGTGGACACCTTGAATGACACACTACTCCCTAGCATCGGCTTTCCAGGCAAAGCATTCCAGAAACGTGAACTGGAACAAATCCATGGATATTAGGATTTCTATAAAACTCGTTGTTCTCAGTTCCTCGGCACATTTCAGGAGCATTTCGTCGTAAATTGTTACTCTCATTCTTATACATTGTGGAGTGAATGACCATGGCAGGGGTAAGTTGGACAGTTGGGGTATTGGGCCGTGAAAGTATACTTCCACCTGCCGAAATATTTGAAAACCGTTGTTATAACGACGAGACTGAGTTAAACAAGGAACATTGAATCATGAGTTGTTCTTCTAAACATCACTGACATCCTCTGGGTCATTGTTATCAACTGCATGGGGCATGTACGACTGGTTTAACGAGCGGCAGTCATACTCCATTTGATAGGGTACTCTGGAGCAGACTGGCTCATCAATGAATGAATTGGTGGCTCTAACTAAAAATCTAGTTTATGTTGGGTAAGGTTGACGGGAATTGGAAAGGTATTCAATGCTAGAAGGGGAACATTCCCGAGGATTGTTCATTGATGTTCATTACTATACGGTCCAACATGACCAACCCCTCCATTGACGCGTCAGTACATTGATTCACGAAAAACGATACCAACTATAGGATGTTCCAAATTTAGGAAGCTGGAGTGGTACTTTGATAAACGAGTTCGACGAAAGCGGTTTGTTCAAGAGTGCACAAAGTGTGGAATATATATATATATATTTATTAATTGAAAATCCCTAAATATGACTATATACCTGTAGATAAAGTGATAGGGAGAGCGAGTCTGTTGTTCCTGAGCTGCAAAACAATGAGAGGGAGCTGACTGGTGGGGGGGGGGGCTGATAAAAAAATATTTACTTGCGTGGGGTGTGTCTTGAAGCAACACCATCCGTAGGGTCGTTATTTATTTGGAATGACCCATTGTTACTAGTTCAAATTTATACCTTACTTAACCGGAATACAGCTATAAGTTTTATAATGTTGAGTGTTTCATGGAGATAAAACAACATTTTCCTACCTTTCTCAACACCTGCCTGCCTCAAGATTTCAACAATCTCAGTTTCCCGTTTTTTCATCCTCTCCATAAGAGCACCAAGACCTGAACGGGATAGTAGCTCTTTTAATACATCATATTTCCCAATGTCAATATATCCGTTTGTTTGGAGATTTTTCAGCAAATCCATCACGGAAGAACAGTTGGCTATATCTCCTGGGCCTAGGTATGTTCCACACATAGTCTCAAATCGGCCATAGTCAACTGTTCTACGGGCTAACTGTGTATCCAGGTAAACAAACATTGTCTGATGCAGACTTCTAGCCTTAACTGGTATGTTATCGTCACTCATCCTCGATTGACACTAGGTCACATCAAGCGCCTCGTGATAAGGAAATTGAACAATCTTGTAATGTGACCTCCAAGCTATTATATAAGACAGACATTCTTCGTGAGTTCGGAGGGAAAAGCCCAATGATTTCATGCACACGCAGTTGGCTTATTAAGTCAGTCATATTTTATTTTCATATTAATAGCTATCCGTAACTTTCACTGCTCGGTTCGGATTAGCTGATCCATTCATGTAACTGGTACTTATCCCCGTTCACTTGGTCAATTGTGTATCGGCGAGGTCAGACTGACAGGTGTATTGGTCAAGTCGAATCTACAAGCAATGAATGGAAGTCAGTAAACTAGAAACACAATTCTTTTGAAAAACATCAGCTTAAACTTATCCTAAGGATGCAAATTGGAGAGCAACTAAACTATGAACATTTATTCAATATCATGTTTAGTGAAGTACCATTATTCGAAAAAAAATGAAAGCTCGTGTGAAACACGGGAGAAGAGCATTTCCCCGAATACATGTGTAACACATAAATTGGTACTCACAGGGTTTAGATCTCCCTAAAATGGGCGCAATTTGTTTGAGGATGGGGCAAAGGGTGGGGCATATACCCATGGAGAATGAGCAATCGGGAATCATCCCTGGTAGTAGTGCCTCTAAGAAGAGATTTCTTTACCATTGGGCGAAACCCAGTGCAAGACAACAACTTAATTTTGTGTTTCATGGACTTACGAAAATTGGAACATTAAGGATTCAACCTTTTTGATTGCATGAAATAGACTGTTGTATTCTATCTGGAACAATTCCGGCAAATAAAAATGACAAACAACTGAAAGTGAGCGAACTGTTGTTATAAAATGCTGCTAAATGTGAGTGGATGAATAGAATTTAACGTCGTTTTCAACAATATTTCAGCTATATCGCGACGAACCAACAAAGCACCAATCAGCCAAGTTGCGTTCCTGTTACTTCAAAGAAGACATCTTTGAAGCAGCATGAAACCAGATAACCTCCATCCACCCTATAAAGCACTGAGGACAGGATACAAGACACAGAAAGGTCACTTACATGGTGCAAAAAAGACAAGTGATGTTACAGTGCTAAACATCACATTATAAAGTTCCTGTTGCTTCTCAGCAAAATGCATTGAAGCAATGCTGCTAATAGTACTTAGGCAACATTCAACATAAATCGGGAACCTTCACTGGCTGTGTGATCTATCACTGTGTCATGGTACCCATATTCTGAGAGTGACTTGGTATGTCAGAGCTTGGAAATGATGGGTGTTTCACCAGTTCAGCCGATATGGCATGGCTTACGTTACTGTTAAAGCATTAGGCTGTAGCAGCACACGCGAACAACCACAAAGGTGTTGATGAAAATGTTAGATTTGAAGTGTTTGTTGAAAGTTAAAAGTATGTGACTTGACATACAGTTTTTGACGTCAGCCATATTCATGCACTCCGGGTCCATCATCAGTTGCATATGTGGTATTAATTTAGAAAGCCAAGCTATATTTCATGCTATATCAAAATATAAATATATAACCTTGATAAAATAGGTTTAGTCAACTGGGATAGGCTTCCAATCATCAACAATTGCACATGTATGATGAATTTGGACAGCCTATCTTCACTTCTTAAAAAAATACACCTTGATAAAACAGGTGAAGGTCAGTCATATTCATAAGGCTTCTGATCCATCACCATCTGCATGTGATATTACCAGAAAGATGAAGAGACAGACAGATAGACAGACCGATAGATGGACAGACAGACTGATGACATGAACAATTCAGTTCCATTTGAGGCATCATTACATATTATCTTCAAAGTCTAAATATTCTGTCAAAGTGCACCAGAACAAACCATTTCACTTAAATTATATATAAAAATTTCCCAGGTGAGACGTGCCATATAGCAGGAATGTAGAAGTTCCACTTAAAAAATCTTTCTACTTTTTCAGTCTAAAAATAGTTAACAGTTGTATAACTATGCACTCAAAATGCAATGGTACATGCATGTGCCATTTCATCTCTCAAGTTTCAAGTAAATTCTGGTGATATTCACATAAAGCAAAAAACAAATGAGCATTAACGAAGTGATAATTTCTGATTTTGCATATTGAAAATTGGCTAGAATGCTTCTTCAGACATCTGGAAGCCAAGGGCTTCACAGCCACTGGAGACTAACCAAGTGTAATTGGGATAACCATACCGCTGAACAGGATCAACTTATTATTATCAGCATTGGAGAGAGAAGTCTGTTTACTTTGTTGACATAAGCACTAGTCCCCTTATGTTAAGTGCATTAGCAATAAGTCAACCACTTCAGATTTATCACTTAAACGGACAACATACAGGCATACACTATGTAGACCTGATAGTGTAGGCCTGCATTGTGAAGAAAATCAGTTTTACATTATGTCAAGCTGTCTTAAATCCTTGCAATTCTTCATACAATATCACACCATACTTATGGCAGATTATTTTCTCTGGCCGCATTTTAGCATTTTTGTGTGTAAGCAGGGTTTGAATTAACCTAGATTTAGATATATTTAGCTGCAAATATCCCCACTGCCACATATATGCCAGTGCTAGCAGCACCAATGTCCTTCCAATCCATTTTTAAACTATGTTAATAAAATTATGAATTGTAAAAAAGAATGCATAATGAAATATAAATAAAGCATTATGTTGATGGGACACGAAATCCATATGGGAGGTCAATTCTTTGAAATCCTTTATCCGTCTAACAAGTTCACAATAATAAACTTCATGAAGAGCCAATAAATTGTGCTGTATAAGTTTACTGTCTGTAGTGCTACACAATGGTGACCAGATATCACGAAACTACATGATGAAGCAAAATCCTCAGATGTGACCTGGGGAATGTAGATACTGGACTCAAGTCATGAGAATTTCATATATTTAAAAATGGCCATTTGGCTTACAAGGGATGTGAATTATAACATTGAGAATGTTATATTCATGCTAGGCAAATTATAATTACTTTTCCCTGATTCAAAGAAGCAAATTTCCATATTTATGGAAAAAAAATCTTATTTTGAGATGCAGAAACGCACCTCCATGATTTCGCAAACACCACCAAATCTTGTCAGGCCTTTGCCTATCTTGCAAGATCATTATACCCAAATTTCATGGAAACCAAATCAATTTGTTTAGAAGATATCATGTTACACATGTTTACCTGAATTCAAGTCTATAGTGCCACCTAGTGATGACCAAATACCACAAAAAAGCAGGTGAAATCTAAAGCCCTAGGGAGAAGGCACATAAGAGTTCAATGAAGACGAGAGATACTGAAGGATCTTGGTGCCCACCATTGTCCGATAATTGTAAGCTAATGATTAGAGGATCTTTTTGTCCATTGTTATTAAGAACAAACGATTGATTTGTAATTTTGTTTACAGAATTTCGAATCTGAGCGAAAAAGATCGGAAAAGGGACATTGAAAAACACCAAGATATAATCTAAGTTTCAGGAGTTTCCAGATTTCTAGAAACTATACTTATGTCGGTTGTTATAATACAAGAGAAATGAGCAAAGTTAGTCTGAAAGTGAATGTACATGTACGGAGGATCCTTCGCCTTTGTTTAGTAGTATTTTTGTTTTTGTTTATTGTTTTGCACGTGTCATCATTGGGTACTGGAAGCGAGGACAAATCTCTGTGACACTTTGACATGAGCTATGAAACATACTTAAGATTTTATAATTAGGAACGAATGCTAATTCTGTTCTGTTTACTGGGCTAGTTTGAGTTATCTCTTTTAAGATACCATGCTCGAAAATAGTGAGATGGTACAATACTTAATACTGAAGGGATCCGGTCCGCGCAGTTATGTTGAAACTTCGAAAGTGCCTGAATCCTGATTATCTCCCTTGGATCGAAACATGCAGTAGTCTACAGTTGTCGAGTTTTTCATGTACCCGACCCACCGGCAGACGAAAGGGTGGAGCAGATCAGTTGCTACTGCATGCACTAAAGAAAACTGATTTAAAATTTGAAGAAATACATTTTAATTCCGTTTCATTTGAACTCCTTGATATGGAAGGTGAAGGTATTGACATTCTCTATAGTCAATACATATAGAATATGCCCAACCGTTTGATCCGCCGACTCTTGTGATGCAACGTCACAACTCGAGAATACCGTATTAATTTGAAGCGTAACTTGGATTTTCGAATCGGACCAAAAAAGGTATCTTGCACTACTAGGCCCCATGTGGGACCTGTGTACCAAATTTCAGAAAGATCCATGAAATATTTCCTGAGAATTCACGATAACAATGTTTCAAGGGAAATTAAAGATGGCCATCTTGTGGCCATATTGGATTTTCTATTCGGAACGAAAAAGTTATCGTGCACAACTAGACCATAAGGGGAACCTGTGTACCAAATTTGAGAAAGATCCATGCAGTACTTCCTGAGAAATCACGATAACAAAGTTGCATGGGAAAATCAAAGATGGCCGCCTGTTGGCCATATTGGATTTTCGAATCGGACCAGAAAGGGTATCTTGCACAACTAGACGACAAGGAGAACCTGTGTACCAAATTTAACAAAGATCCATGCCGTAGTTCCTAAGAAATTGCAATAATAATGTTTCATGGGGTAATCCAAGATGGCCGCCTGATGGACATATTGGATTTTGGAATCGGACCAGAAAAGGTATCTTGCGCAACTGGACCACAAGGGGAACCTGTGAGAATTTGAGAAAGATCCAGGCAGTACTTCCTGAGAAATCATGATAACAAAATTTCATGGGGAAGTCTAAGATAGCCGCCTGGTGACCATATTGGAATTTCGATTCGGACCGAAAAAGGCATCCTGCATATCGAGACCCTAAGGGGAACCTGTGTACCAAATTTGAGAAAGATCCATGCACTAGTTCCTGAGAAATCGCGATAACAAGGTTTCATGGGGAAATCCAAGATGGTTGCCTTGTGGCCATATTGGATTTTCCATTCGGACCGAAAAAGGTATCTTGCAACAACTAGACCCTAAGTGAAACCTGTGTACGAAATTTGAGAAAGACCCATGCGATAATTCCTGAGAAATTACGATAAAGTTTCATGGGGAAATCCAAGATGGCTGCCTAGTGGCAATATTGGATTTTCGAATCGGACCAGAAAAGCTATCTTGCACAACTAGACCTCCGGGGGAACCTGTGTACCAAATTTGAGAAAGATACATGCAGTAGTTCCTGAGAAATCGCGATAACAAGGTTTCATGAGGAAATCATAGATGGCTGCATGGTGGTCATATTGGATTTTCGAATCGGACCAGAAAAGGTATCTTGCATAACCAGACCCCAAGGGGAACCTGTGTACCAAATTTGAGAAAGATCTACGCAGTAGTTCTTGAGCAATCGCGATAACAAGATTTCATGGGGAAATCCAAGATGGCTGCCTGGTGGTCATATAGGATTTTCGAATGGGACCAAAAAAGGTATCTTGCACAACTAGACCCCAATGGGGAACCTGTGTATCAAATTTGAGAAAGATCCACGCAGTAGTTCCTGAGAAATCGCGATAACAAGATTTCATGGGGAAATCCAAGATGGCTGCATGGTGGCCATATTGGGTTTTCGAATCGGACCAGAAAAAGGTATCTTGCACAACTAAACCCCAATGGGGAACCTGTGTACCAAATTTAACAAAGATCCATGCCGTAGTTCCTAAGAAATTGCAATAATAATGTTTCATGGGGTAATCCAAGATGGCCGCCTGATGGACATATTGGATTTTGGAATCGGACCAGAAAAGGTATCTTGCGCAACTGGACCACAAGGGGAACCTGTGAGAATTTGAGAAAGATCCAGGCAGTACTTCCTGAGAAATCATGATAACAAAATTTCATGGGGAAGTCTAAGATAGCCGCCTGGTGACCATATTGGAATTTCGATTCGGACCGAAAAAGGCATCCTGCATATCGAGACCCTAAGGGGAACCTGTGTACCAAATTTGAGAAAGATCCATGCACTAGTTCCTGAGAAATCGCGATAACAAGGTTTCATGGGGAAATCCAAGATGGCCGCCTTGTGTCCATATTGGATTTTCGAATCGGACCAGAAAAGGTATCTTGCACAACTAGACCCCAAGGGGAACCTGTGTACCAAATTTGAGAAAGACCCATGCGGTAGTTCCTGAGAAAT
>JAVTVY010053245.1:0-25185 GCA_036873755.1 Hanleya hanleyi | reverse complement strand
CTTGGGGTCTAGTTGTGCAAGAAACCTTTTCTGGTCCGATTGGAAAATCCAATATGGCCACCAGGCAGCCATCTTGGATTTCCCCATAAAAGCTTGTTACCGCGATTTCTCAGGAACTACTGCATGAATCTTTTTTCAAATTTGGTACACAGGTTCCCCTCGGGGTCTAGTTGTGCAAGAAACCTTTTCTGGTCCGATTCGAAAATCCAATATGGCCACCAGGCAGCCATCTTGGATTTCCCCATGAAACATTGTTACTGCGATTTCTCAGGAACTACTGCACGGATCTTTCTCAAATTTGGTACACAGGTGCCACATGGGGTCTAGTTGAGCAAGATATCCTTTCTCGTCCGATTCGAAAATCCAATATGGCCACCAGGCAGCCATCTTGGATTTCCACATGAAACTTAGTTATCGCCATTTCTCAGTACTGCATGGATCCTTCTCAAATTAGGTTCACAGATTCTCCTTGGGGTCTAGTTTTGCAAGATACCTTTTTCGGTCCCAATCGAAGATCCAATATGGCCAGAAGGTGGCCATCTTGGATTTCCCCATGAAACCTTGTTATCGCGATTTCGCAAGAACTACTGCATGGATCTTTCTAAAATTTGATACACAGGTCCGCCTTGGGATCTAGTTGTGCAAGATGCCTTTTCTGGCCCGATTCGAAAATCCAATTTGGCCACCAAGCAGCCATCTTGGATTTCCCCATGAAACTTTGTTATTGCGATTTCTCAGGAAGTACTGCCTGGATCTTTCTTAAATTTGGTAGACAGGTTGCCCTTGTGGTCCAGTTGTGCAACATACCTTTCTGGTCCGATTCCTAAATCCAATATGTCCATCAGGCGGCCATCTTGGATTTCCCAATGAAACTTTGTTATCGCGATTTCTCAAGAACTACTGCATAGATCTTTATCAAATTTGGTACACAGGTTCCCCTTGTCGCCTAGTTGTGCAAGATACCTTTTCTGGTCCGATTCGAAAATCCAATATGGCCACCAGGCGCCCATCTTGGATTTCCCAATGAAACTTTGTTATCGTGATTTCTCAAGAAGTACTGCATGGATCTTCCTCAAATTTGGTACACAGATTCCCCTTGTGGCCCAGTTGTGCAAGATACCTTTTTTGGTCAGATTCGAAAATCCAATATGGTTGCCAGGTGGCCATCTTGAATTTCCCCTTGAAACACTGTTATCTTGAATTCTCAGAAAATATTTCATGGATCTTTCTGAAATTTGGTACACAGGTCCCAGATGGGGCCTAGTTGTGCAAGATAGCTTTATCGGTCCGATTCGAAAATCCAATTAATACGGTATTCCGGAGTTGTGACCTTGCATCACAAGAGTCGGTGGATCAAACGGTGGGGCATATTCTATATATTGACTATAGAGAATATCCATATCTTCACCTTCCATATCAAGGAGTTCAAATAATTCGAAATTAAAATGTATTTAGTCCATGCAGTTGCAAGTGAACTGCCCCACCCTTTCGTCTGCCGGCGGGTCAGCTACATGAGGGACGTCAGTCTTGTGACACAATGTCACAACTCGACAACTGTAAACTACTGCATGTTTCGATCCATGGGAAATAATCAAGATTCAGACACTTTCAAATTCGAAGTTTCAACATTACTGCACGGACCGGATCCCTTCAGTATTAAGTATTGTACCATCTTACTATTTTCGAGCATGGTATCTTAAAAGAGATATCTCAAACTAGTCCAGTAAACAGAACAGAATTAGCATTCGTTCCAAGTTATAAAATCTTAAATGCCAAAGTGTTAAAGAGATTTTTCTTCGCTTCCAGTACCAAATGATGACACGTGCAAAAAAAAAATAATAAAAAAAATACTACAAAACGAAGACGAAGGATCCTCCGTACATGTACATTCACTTTCAGGCTAACTTTGCTCATTTCTCTTGTACTATAACAACCGACATAAGTTCAGTTTCTAGAAATCTTGAAACTTCTGAAACTTAGAAAGATTATATCTTGGTGTTTTCCAGTGTCCCTTTTTCGATCTTTTTCGCTCAGATTCAAATTCTGTGAACAAAATTACAACTCAATCGTCTTAGCAACAATGGACAAAAAGATCCTCTTGTCATTAGCTTACAATTATCAGACAATGGTGGGCGCCAAGATCCTTCAGGATCTCTCGTTATGGGTTCTACTGATGTTCTGTTACGTCATGTAATGACCTACATTCATGTGCAAATTTCAACTTGAAACTTCCAAAAGTTTTCCAGTTATGGCACTGTAGTCGCAAAACTATCCGTGTCCATATCTCAAAAACCAAGATCAAGGTCATCTTGAAAACTCGGTGACGTAATACCTTTATTATGGGGTACAAATGTGTTAAATTACAGATTCCTGCAAGTTGTAGTTTTCGAGAAAAGTACATGCAATGCTTTTTACATTTTGCAATATTCAAGGTGAACGTCACATCGGATGGTTTTATAATTAGCGCCAAAAGAAAGTCAATATTGTACTCAATATTGCATCATTGTTTTGTGACTGTCAGTGTGTTAGTTTTCCAGTAAATGGAAGCCGTATTTTCGATATTTGGATGCTTATCACTTCAAAGATCAAGGTCAAGGCCGAGTTCTGATAAAAGTGCTGACCTTGTGACGTCATGTAGGTCACGTGACCTTATTTGCAGACTGATCGCATTGGCCGTTCAAGATTTGACCACCAAACTTTGCACTAATATAGCGACGCTTCTGGAGGTCAAAGGTCAAATTTAAGGTCACATTCTTTTCGGTCATTAAAGTGTTCATTAATATTAGGAGTATCAATGCCGTGGCTTCTTTCCTTATAAGATAACGAGTTTTGAAAAACATTAAAAGGGAGATAACTACTTTTTCTTGTTACGTAACAATTCAAAAATATAACTACAGCATGGCCATATATAACACTTACCAACCATCAACTTTCTTTTACATATGTTCTTTAGTTTTGGCTGTACACAGCCCACACGAAAAACAGCACCAGGGGAGAGAACTCGAAAACCGCTTCTTTCACCTACTTATTTTATTGGTTATTTTATTGGGTGTATCTGCAAACTTTCACATTTTAAATTTCAGCTGCATCGCCTTATGCGTTTGGTCAATATTCGCAAAATGGTGTTTTTATCAAAAAAGCCCATAGCTCAATAGGTCAAGGTCAAGGTCAAAATTGAATACTTGTACCAGAACTTACAGCCGCGTATCTACAAACGGGCCAAATATCTAAGCTGTATATCGAGCCGTTTAGCCGCTATTTCAAAAGTAAAATAATAATAATAATAATCCGTAGAATAACAAAAGGTCTTTCCATCTGTAATGGAAAGGCCTAATTAATACAATATAAACTATATATATTTATGAAGTTGTTCAGGTGCACTGAAATAATAAACATAATTTCGCACATTTCAAGCTGCATTAATTGATGTAGGAAAGTCCCCATGTAACACGCGGTGTTACCTCGCGCAACATAATGTATTATGTTTCACCTGAGGCCACTGAGATTATTAATCGGTTAACGGTTGAATCTTTGACTGTTCTTTATAAATTTCTGAATGGCTTCAAACATATCGGTATTAGCTTTAGATGGCAAGGATTCATTCTCCCAGAGCAAGTGGGGGAGTGTATAATTTGGAGATAGGTTGACGTGCATTTCGCCCTTATATTATTGTATAAAGGACATGTAAAGAAGAAATGATGAGCGTCCTCCCATGGATCGCCGCAGCTGCAGCCTGCAGTATTTGATAGATTTCTCTGTATTAGGTCAGCGTTCAGTTGACTGCAACGGTGCCTCAACTGGGTGTGTATGATATTGAGTGTTCTTGAACCCACTAGAGTAAATTTTGGTGGGCGACGTATATTAGTAATTGAATGGTAAAAAGCAATGACTGATGTTTTGTTTCTTATATCATTATCAAGGTTATTCCATGCATGGATTGTCGATGGAATAAATGATTGTTTTAGAATATTTAACCGAGTTCTAGGAGTCACATAATTTGCATCGTTTCTCAGATTATACGGAGTTGTTTGCCCAACTAGTGGAGTAACTAAGTTGGATATATAATCCGGACTTTCTCCATTATGTATTAAATACATTCATTTCAACTTTGCATTTTGACGTCTGATTGCTAGAGTTTCCCAAACAGTATACTGTGAAGACATGCTGGACGAAGTATCATTGAAATCGCTATATTAAGTAGCAATACTGGACTAACTTGAGCAATGTGGGCTTCTATTAATATTGTGAAGTGCCAAAATAGTGTAGATAAGTTCAGGGCGATAAATTATGAGCCGAAATTGATGTTTGAAGTAAACGTTACATTCAGGGGCAAATAATCCTTTATTATGTATAAATTTGTTAATGATGCTACAGAGTTTTGGCCCTTGAATCTAATTAGAGGGAAGTCAATCTGATGTCCAAAACATTTAAGAATTCCGGTTACAATCAAATTAATTTACTATTTTGAATCAGAACCGCCACGTAATGTTTTACTGAGGCATCTGAATGACATTTTGCAATTTACTAATTTCCCCCACGAATAAGCAAACACAATCTAAATATACAGAAACTGAGATAAAATAGAACATGAGTATGGCTGTTATGTAAGACATATAAAATGCTCAGGGGGGTATGGTGGGAGAAAGAATCACGCTTCAGCAGCTCCCGAGTAAATCCTAAAAAGAAATATTAGAACAGGAACTATTTGCATTAAGGTATACAGCCATATTGCTAGAGAAGGTGGTTAAAGTAAATTTCGTTTCCATATCTTATAAATTGATTTATTAATTGATATGGGAAGTAATAACATGTATATATTTATTATTAATATAACTCGATAATGCTTTTTGAATTGATTACTTTATATGCATGTTTGAACTTTATCATGTGTTATCTTATTGGTCGATGAGGCCTTCATATAAAAAACAGTGTTCAAATGTTACAGACGTTACAGCTCTGAAGTAAAATTGTAGAGAACCAGATGGACTAGTACATTTGATGACAACATAATAAAATATGAAATGTAACTCAGGTACCACAGTATACTATATTGATATCGTGATTAAAACATGATTCGATATAGCTAACCGGGACAGGTAGATTCACAACATATTAAGTATTTGTGGTGTCAATTTGACAATTATATCATAACATGTACATAGTTAACAGTTTCATTTCCCTGTGAATAGTCAGTGAAATAAAAATTACAATTTTTGGGAATATAAGGGTATATCCAGTAAGACAGATGCGTTGATTAATAGCATGCAATTTCATGATCAATGACTTGAACTTTTGAACAATATACTTCAGGGCATGCAGATCGTGTTTTCCGACGCAGGGAGTATATCCAGACTGTCAATATAGATTCGGGTGGACAATCTATCTAGTATATTGAATACGATTTTAAAAATTTGCACCAGGCATGCAAGTGTGTTTTCTGGAGCAGAAAATACATTTCAAAGTCTGGCAACATTTTAAGAAATGTATTTAAATAGACATAACTACGTTATTGGAGTCTCATGATAAAGAAACTCAAGTGGATATTAACTGTGGTGCGGCAATTTGATAGCCTTTTCAATGGTAGTCCCATGTGTCCTTTATATAAGGAGACATCCAGGTACACTGTCAATCAAGAACAAGTTAATGTTAATGATGCTACAGAGTTTTGGCCCTTGAATCTAATTAGGGGGAAGTCAATCTGATCTCCAAATCATTTAAGAATTCCTGTTACAATCAAATTAATTTACTATTTTGAATCAGAATCGCCACGTAATGTTTTACTGAGGCATCTGAATGACATTTTGCAATTTACTAATCAGATTTCTATATGAACTCGGAGCCCAAACCAATCTCGAGGAATGTAACTGCAGACATTTATATGCATAGAAATGTTATCGCAGAGTATTGCCCCTTGCACATAAAGTGATATTGGAAAGCAAAGTGTTTCTAAGCATGGGAATAATAGTTTAATTGCCAGAATAGCTGATTTGTCGTTAGAGTTGGTTCTTATTGACGTAACGGTTTTATTCCATTCTTATTGTGTTCCGTAATTCTCGATAATGGCTTTCGAGTAGTATTTGAACAAAGTGCGGAAGAAAAGGGAATAACTCGAAAACATGTTATATGTCAATAACCAGTTCATTTCTTATATTTCAAGTACAGTTAACAGTAAAAAGTAACAATAATTAAACAGTAACCATGCTTACTGTAGTTAAATGCATAAATGTACAAGGATTCGGTAGTCAGTAATAGCTGTGGTTGGTACGGCCAGAATAAATTGTATTGATCCAGTTTATTTTGCAAGTTTGTCCAACCCACATGAACATGGCGCCCCAAGTGATCTGTATACTGGTTTGGTTTATGTAATAGTTACCACCTGAGACTGAGGGATTCAAGCTGTATGAACACTCGCGTCCGTGCAATTGCACACCGAGGTCGCGAAGCGACCGAGGTGCGCAATTGCACGGACAGGAGTGTTTATACAGCTTGAATCCCGAGGTCGAGGGTGGTAACTGACTTACACACTGACTGTATTATTCAACACGAGGGATTCATTTTTCTACAATCGCCCGATTGACAATGGACTTTGCATGTGTGAAGGTGTTCCAAATTGAAGAGCACGGCTGTAAAGATAACCAGAATAAATGTTGACGATATCATTTTGAACAAAATATTGGAAAGAAGAGACAGTTTTGTTATGATTATACTATTATCATAAGTTTACGATAAATCAATACTGTTGACATAGATGTATAAATTACGGAGCCGTAAAAGTGACATGCAAAAAAAAAAAATTATCTCGGGCCCCGACTTATTATCTCGGGATCCGGTGATATTATCTCGGGGCCCGACTTAATTATCTCGGGCCCCGACTTATTATCTCGGGATCCCGAGATAATTATCTCGGGCCCCGACTTATTATCCCGGGATCCCGTGATATTATCTCGGGCCCCGACTTAATTATCTCGGGCCCCGACTTATTATCTCGGGATCCCGAGATAATTATCTCGGGCCCCGACTTATTATCTCGGGATCCCGTGATATTATCTCGGGCCCCGACTTAATTATCTCGGGCCCCGACTTATTATCTCGGGATCCCGAGATAATTATCTCGGGCCCCGACTTATTATCTCGGGATCCCGAGATAATTGACCAATAGAATTCAAGATCACAAGTTGTGGTTTGGATTGTCCAATATGGCTGAAAGTCAACGTAACTCGTTGATCAGAGAGTACCATGATCTGGGATTTACAGATAACGACATTAGGTACATTCTCAAGCAATTTCTTTGAGGCAAGTGAAACGGATTCGTAAGATTAACTGTTTGTCGAACAGAGAATACAGTAACCCAGTTAAAGTAGTGGAGTTTGTTCAATCGCAACTGAAGGGCCCTGGGCAACTCCACGGGTACCGTATAATGTACACCAAGTGCCTCCAAGAAGGCCTCAAAGTGAGGATGGAGGACATAAGATTACTGTTACGACAACTTGATCCGGTTGGTGTGGAAATACGTAAAGGCAGGAGGCTCCGAAGACGAGCCTATTATGCAGAAGGCCCAAATTACATCTGGCATCTTGACGGATACGATAAACTGAAACCATTCGGTCTCGCCATACATGGATGCATTTGTGGCTTTTCTAGAGAAATTATCTGGCTCAATGTGTATCACACAAATAACAATCCGAAATTTGTCGGAGGATATTTCATGGAAGCAGTGGAAGAATGTAAAGGCTGCCGTCGTATTGTCAGAGGTGATTATGGCACAGAAAACGTCAACATCCGTGATTTTCAAAAGTTCCTCAGGCGTGAAGGTAGAGATGCTCAAGCAGAACGATGTTATATGGAAGGATCCAGCACGGCTAATCAACGGATTGAGTGCTGGTGGGGATTTCTCAGAAAAGAGAGCGTTCATTTCTGGCTTGACCATTTTCGAGGTATGGCAGAGAGAGGAGACTTCTGGGGCGATATGCTAGATAAGAATCTTATTCGCTTCTGTTTCATGGCTATACTGCAGGTAAGCTATTCGAGGACCATATCTGGAACAGAAAGAAGGATTTATATATATCTATATCTACAGTATACGGTGGACCATAAGGGACATCGAGTTTTTTTCTGAGTGTCTGGGATTTTCTTTACTTTATTCAACTATTTTCTACAACATTTTTTTTTACACAAAATTTCTTCAGATTTCTCGCATTCTCAGAAACGTCGCCACAATTTCTAGTTCATCCTTTTTTTCACCGAAAACCAATCTAAATTCTTGAAGACATTTACGCCGCGGTGGAAACCTTTACACCGCGGAATAAACCTTTAAACCACGGAGTAAGCCTTCAAACCGGTGAGTAAACATTTCCACCCCGTTAAAACCTTTCCACCGCGGTTCAAAGCTTTACTCTGCGGAGTAAACCTTTTCACCGCTGTTGAAACCTTCCCACCGCGATTTAAAACTTTACTCCGCGGTTTAAAGCTGTACTCTGCGGTTTCAATGTTTCCAGCGCGATGTAAACGTTTCCAAGAATTTACTTTGGTGTTTGTTAAAAAAAACCCCGAATAATACATTTATGACGACGTTTATGTGCACATTGAGGTGAAACATGAGGAAAGATACAGTTTTATTGGGCCATGTGAGTTTACCATTTGGTCGGAGAGGTTTGGCGGGAAAACTGTCATGGGAGTGAAATCCCTTCATATTGACGGGGTATAGAAATGAGGGATCTGTCGGAAAAAAAAATATCATAATGAGTGAAATTCCTATGTATTGATCGGGCCTATAAATGGATAGCATACTCTCTAAAAAACTAGAGTGAACTGTTCCACTCAAGTTTGAGTGAAATGTACCTGTCCAGTCAAACTTGAGTTACTTTTCACTCAACTTGAGTTACTTTTCACCCAACTTGAATTAAACCACTCAAGTTCACTCAACTTGAGTGGGATCAATTTCCACTCTTATTTGCGTGAAATTTCACTCAACATTTGTTAGAGAGTATTAAATGGTATGGAGTATAGCCCCCACTGAATTTATTGCGACAAATTGCTTTTGAGAGAGAAGGAATAATATAAGCCGTCAGCGGGATTCGAATTCACGACCTCTCGTCAAAGTGGAGATGGACGCTCTACCGACTGAGCTATGGCGGCAAATTCATAATTACGAAGGGGTCAGTTTCAACTCCCCTTGGTGCGGAGGCCAATAAACGAAAACATGAATATGAATGTCTTTCATGCTGAACGAGCTGTACACCGAGGTATATTTCAAGAACACGACAGTAATATTGGGGCCGCTTTGATACTGGTCACTTAAAATTAAGAAAGAATGACACCAGGAGGTCAAGGTCAAAGGTGAGAGGTCGAAAGTCGAAAGGTTGGCGTTCAAATTGAGCGAATCAGTGACTTACTACTCATGACAAAAGATCGTTTGTGGTTTTTCATCCCTGCCTAACACATATCTGCTATAACAGAGGGCACTTCTTTAAATTTAATATTCCTTCCCTATATCTTAACTCCTCTACTCCCCTAGACACTTGGCTTATACCCTCGCGGCTCATGAGTTCGATCGAATACGCGTAATGTCTAGGTTAAATTGTTATGACTCGATAAATATGCTCTCGTGTGTTAACCCTATCTGGCCTGGGCTATTTGGGGTGTACCGCAGCCTGGGGGGAGAGGGGGGGGGAAGTACCCCCCACCCCTCGCTATATATTTTCGCTTTCGCTAAGGCTAGAGGGCTGATGAAACTTACCACACTATATCTTTGGGTCAAGCTCTACAAGAAAATATAAAAAATCCAAGATGGCCGCCATAATGACGTCACTGTCACGTCATTTTCTCAAAGAGCATTTTTAAACGTTTTTCGGTAAAAATCTTCGGATTTTTTATTTTTGATTGTTTTTCCGCAAAAACTGCATGATGAATCAGTAAATAATCATCTGATATGAAATAAAATAAGTTTTACCCACTTTTCCGTACAGAAAAGCAAAATTTTTGAAGAAATATGACGAAAACATCACTTTTTCTGGCACTCCACATGGCCGCCATTTTGAATTTACCCATGATCCTCTGCTCATGAGGTTATGCCAATAGGTTCAAAATGACCCCCATAACCTATAACGTCATGAAGTTTCAGTTCTCCATTTTTGGCGTTCCGGAGATATCGCAGAAAGTTTGGTTGGGGGGCGTTTTGGCCCTCCTCCCCCAGGCCTGGTAGGGTTAATGGTGGAAGGGAGGGAGGGGGAACAAATCAAGGGGTGTTTTTTGGCGATATTAAGGCATATGGCTTCAGTGAAATGCATAGAATCGCGTTGATTTAACATGCTGAATTTTTGCGTAATTTTTGAAGAAATATGGCGAGAACATTACTTTTCTGGTACCCCCACATGGCCGCCATTTTGAATTTACCCATGATCCTCTACTCGAAGGGTCATGCAAATAGGCTCGAAATGACCCCAATATGATATTCTAAAAAGTCACGGAGTTTCAGCTCTCAATTTTTTGTCGTTCCGGAGATAAGAGCAAAAAACCAACAGGGGGGGAGGCGGAAAGTGCCCCATCCCCCCCCCCCGCCCAGGCCAGGTAGGTTTAAAATCATGCATGAGTGGGAGTTAAGGTGCTTGGAACACATGGTATATTCGACATATTCAATCACCAAGTACTTTCTTTTCAGAATGAGTTGGACAGCGTTGTCAAAGTTTGGAATACACATACTATTCGACCGTCGAGGAATCCAGATGTTCCAAGTGGTCGTCCGGTCCAAATGTACTACGTTCCCGGCCTCTGGGGCGCGGAAGACCAGCTTTGTCCGGTTTCCGACGACGATGTGGAAAATTGCAAAGAAGAATGTGAATTTCGCTCTACGACACCCTGTGATGAAAATGTGTATGAAACCTGCACAGAGATCATGCGGCGGGAAGGTCTGGAGCCGGCAATGGCCATTTCAGATGCCACAGAACTGTATCTATATCTAAGGACCCAGATAAGGGAATGACACACTAAATTCGCATGCTTCAAGGTTGTTTCCCTCTCACAATTACATTCATAGTGGTTGAGAAAATCCATCTGCATTGTTTTACATTCATATTGCATCAGAAGCAAAGAAAGTAGAAGTCTGTAACCTTAAATTAGACTAGCTGGAAGCATCCCTGCTTATAAGACATAATGCTATGCAGAAGCTCAGTAGATTTTCCATGTTTCGCGTTCGAGCAGATCCAAAACAAAAACCGAGAGATGCGTCACGGGAGATGAGTTGATGATAGGCCTCAAACACCCAACCAACAAATATACGCCCCCCTCCCCCCACCCCCCTCACACACAGACACACAGACACACACGAGATTACCCCACATCTCGTCAGGACCTGCCTTTCATGTGGAGAGACTGTGCAAGAGTCCAATGATGCAGGCGGTTTGACATTCAGACGAGTGCTAGTGTCATCTACCTGGTCTAATCCAATGTTACAGACTTCTAGTTAATGTGCTTCCGATTGCACAGGTAATATTATTCGTACAATGGAGATATTCTATTCCTGTCACCGAATCATCAAGTCCTAAAATAGTTACTGGTGCTATATTTGTAAATCCGAAAAACTTGTAGACATGTTATCCTATAAGTTCATATTCATTTTCAATTCACTGGAAATGGTTATACTTGCGATAATTTGAAACGCTGCACCGTATACTATCTAACGGTAACCGGTTCGTCGGATCCTTGCCCCCCCCCCCCCCCTTCCAATTACTCAATAGATCCATCCATGTAGCATAGATTTACCCTCCCTTCTGGCTTTGTCAACTTGGGGTAAAATATGACAATACAATCGTAACATTTTATTGCTTTATTTAGAAAGGTAAGAGCAAAATTAACAGCAGATTAAAACAAGAAACTCGAAGTACATCATTCAACTTATTGTTGAAGAAAAGCCACGTCCTTAGAAGATCACGAGATACAAGCTGGTCCTTCCTGTGTATCTTAAAATCTATGTTAAAATAGGATTTAATAGGATTTAGGGGGTTATGGGTATCTTAGCTTGAGAGCCATTTTATAATTTTGGAACAAAGGTGTTGAGGAAATGTGGCATGCGTGAGCTACATCTTAATACATTCATCTTCGAAGGGATACATGGGTCCGTGTAACCTTGCACAGTTCAATTTTCGTTTTTCGTTTTTGGTTTCTCAAAATCAAAAATTGAAATTTGACCGTCAATTTTCAATTTTCGTTTTTTGTTTCTGTAATCTCAAAATCAAAAATTGAAATTTGACCGTCAATTTTCAATTTTCGTTTTTTGTTTTTGTGATCTTAAAATCAAAAATTGAAATTTCACCGTCAATTTTCAATTTTTGATACTGGGATAACAAAAACAAAAAACGAAAATTGATATTTGACAGTCAATTTTCAATTTTTGTTTTTCGTTTTGCTTGACGCAAAAATGAAAATCAAATATTGAAAATTGCCTCGACTTGTCCGTTTTTCATTTTTTGATTTTAACTTTGACTTTTCAATGCTAAGTTCGCACGTGGACGGGTTATGATGTCACTTCCGGTATGACGAGTTGAATAGAAAACGCAAATCGTGTCGTATAAGAGATGTGAAGCGTGAGAGGCATGTGGCCCACCAGGCCATCCTCGGGAGCCAGTGTATTGATCGATTTGTTAGGGTATCTATGCATTGCCTTGGTTAGCTGCCCACGATAGTTATGGATAAAACAAAGATCGAGGGGTATCCTCTAAATCAAACCAATTATTGAACAGGCTCAGCAAGCTCATTACGCCAAACATTTTGCTGCAATGTTTGAGATGTGACACCGCTGGCATAACTTTGATGTCAGGCTGAAATCGTTATCGAGAGTCAAAGCAAAAACCTCCGGCTTGGGATACCGACATGCTAATTTAAAATAACCTCGGGGGATGAAATGTTCGAGATTGAGGCAAGGACTCAAAAACTCACTCGAATCACCAAAAATGTCCGGCTAAACCCTGTGAGAGGATTCACGATTTACCTGGACTTGTGAAGATGCACCAGCCAGGTCTGGATAGGTGGCATCCCGTAGTTGGCATTGGTTATTGGCATTGAGGCCTGAGCCAATCAGGACGCAGTCTTAGATTTTCTCATTTCTAAAAATAGATGTTTGGAGCGCTACAAAAGCGAACAGCCGTCATGCACGCAGCCGCTATATGTTACTGATTTGAAATATAGTATTCATATTGATACCAACAAAGATGTAATACCAATAAGAGCAAGCATCGCGGTGATGGGCCGCGAAATCCGTATATGACCAGCGTTCCGTAAACCACCATTTCAAACAAGCACACAAACGTCACGTTTGATGCCAGACGTCTGACTGCTTCAACGCTTCAGGTCCAATCTTCATTCTCTATATTTGTGACCTGGATCGTTGGAGCGTTCACATGCCCGTCAACGTTCAGCGTCAAAAACGCTTCAACGCTTTAAGTGCGGGTGTCGAAAGCTTCAACGCATCGACGCGGGAAGTTCCTTTTGGGGTTATGATTAGGGTACCCACGTATTTAATATTTTACCCTACTTTAATGAAACTCAAATGTGTATCAACTCTGTTGTTCTCCATATAATGCTTTACACCTACGGCACGAATGCCTGTTCACTTCTGGACATGCGCAGTTGATCCATTATAATCTAGCTCGAATGCCTGGCTCCAGGGATTTATAGTGTGGTGACACTCCCATATCTTCCCCCCTACTGGCTTTCCATATTGTGCTCCACACTTGCCTAAACAATCCGATTTGCGCTTTCCATACTACTCCGCGGACCGAAAGTGACATCATAAGCCTTGCGCGTGCGCAGTTAACATTGATGCGTCAAAGTTAAAATCAAAAAACGAAAAACGGACAAGTCGAGGCAATTTTCAATATTTGATTTTCATTTTTGCGCGAAGTAAAACGAAAAGCGAAAATTGAAAATTGAATGTCAAATTTCAATTTTTGATTCTGAGAAACCGAAAACGAAAAACGAAAATTGAAAATTGACGGTCAAATTTCAATTTTTGATTTTGAGAAACAAAAAACAAAAAACGAAAATTGAATTGTGCAAGGTTATACGGACCCATAACGTACTGTGGATATCCTTTGTGGGTTACTGGTATGGAAATTTGGAAAAGAAACACAACGCAGCTGTTTTCTTAAACGGACACAAAACATAACGACTTCTTCTTTTCAGACTGCGGGCTTTTTCCCGAGAGTTGCTTTGTTGACGTCACCGGGGGCTCACACATGCAGGCTCACACTCACAGCCCGAAGCGAGCGTCGTGAGCACTGGGCGTGGCAGACAGGGGGTAGTTTTTGATCCGTGATGTCAATTTGTTGAAATTGCGTGACTGGGACAGCGTATAAAACCCCCTGTTTTAGACCATGCAGACATCTGTTCATGCATGTGCAGATCCCGAGAGAGACCGAGAGCAAACTGGTGAGTATAGACGTGGTAGTTATAGTTCTCTCCCCGCTCCCAACAACAACAACCGCTATCTGCAATTGTGAGCGTCTTCATGACGTCTGCTGATTGTCCTTTACGTTTAAGCTTATAAGTTTTGTCCCTCGCCGCAACGCGGCCGTGGACTTGAAAATGATTCTTTCTTCTTTGTGTCCTTGGTTGGATGAATGTATGACCGTGGATGTCTGTTTTGAATTTTCTGCAAGTGATAATTTTCAAACGCTTTATAGGATTCTTCCGAAATTCAGCATATGCATTCCCATCTTCACAAGTCCAGGTAAATCTAGTTCCAACTTTGACCTAATGCTACATGACTGTCATTAGGTTCCACGTACTTCCATGCCACAATTGTAAGACAAAGCCCGAACCGTATACACAATGATTTGCATGTAGTTGCTCCTTTATCAAACCTGTGGGAGGGCAAGTTATCACGCAACGAAGAAATGTACCATGAAAGTTAAATAAAACATTGATGGGCCATGAAATCTGTATGGGAAGTGGCCCTTAAACTACAATTTCAGTCAATATGTTATTTTATTCTCGCGAAACTTACCAAGTTGTCTCTATTTGTTGGTTTGGTTGCGTGACGTGTCACGTTCTCCCACATGCTGATTGGTACAAATGTGCATTCATATTTTAACAGTTGCCTCACCTTACCCCACTTCTGTGTATTAAATGGACAACACAAGAGGTTTTTCCATAATGGGGGCAAAATTTGGGTGCAAGTCCCATGCTGAGTTTACAGAAAATGTACAGTTAACGCCGAAATTACACAAACTGGCAGCCCATAAGTATAAGCCCAAATAAAGGTTTGGTTTGTATGTACATGATGTGCATTCAGGTTCACCATACTCGATGGAAAATTAAAAATCCATATTTCGGCATATCCGATCACGTGGGCTTGCGGGCTCATAGTGAAAGCGAGACGCCATGTTGAACATATATCACATCGTATATTGAATGATAAACTAAAATGAGCTTAACTCTTGGTAACTATTTGACCTTGAAGCAAGCTCAAAGTTTGGTACCAATCCATACCTTGAAACTAGAGATATCGCATGGGCAACAAATGTTAATGGATGAATGGACAGAACACAACATCGCATTACACGACCTCGTCTTTGACAGGCATATATGAAAATGTGACTTTTTTAATGATTTCTTGATTTTGGGGTCACAGTGATCTTGGCCCACATTTTGGTACATGACACATCGCCTTCCTTCAATGTATCAATGGACACCATGATTTTGGGGGTCATTGACCATGACCTACATTTTGGTACGTGACACATCATGTCCCCCTTATGTAACTACGGACACAAAAAAAGTAATTTTCAAAGATTTCTTGATTCTGGAGTCACAGTGACCTTGACTATTGACCGTGACCTAAATTTTGGTACATGACAAACCGTCTCCCAATAATTTCTCAATTGACACAAAATGATTTTTAACAATTTCACGATTTTGGGGTCACAGTGACCCTTGACCTAAATTTGGTATGTGACCTATTGTGTCCCCATAATGTATCTACTGACACAAAAGATAATCTCTAATAATTTCGGGTCAGTGACCATTCGCCTTGACCTAATTTTTGGTATGCGACACTTCATTTCCCCCTATTGAATCCACTCGCAAAAAAATCAGTAATTTTTAAAGATTTCCTGATTTTTAGGTCACACTGACCTTTGACCTTGATTCTGGGGTCACAGTGACTTCGACTATTGACATGGATCTAAATTTTGGTACATGACAATACGGCTCTCCGTAATTTCTCAATGGACTAAAAAAATCATGAATTTTAACAATTTCACGATTTTGGGGTCACACTGACCTTGACCTACATTTTGGTAGAGGACACATCGTGCCCCCTTTAAGGGCATAATCTACCATTGTTCCAGGGGCCGATATTTTCCCAATTTTCCCCAAAAATAAAAAATCTCAAAATATTTACCATTTTGAAAATTCACATAAACATTGTTTAGTGTCAACAGATACATTAATGGTTAATGTATCTACTGACACAAAAAATGTTATTTTTAATAATTTGCTGATTTTGGGGTCACCATGACCTTTGACCTTCGACCTTGACCTATTTTTAGCCCACCATCACGAGATGGTGGGCTGTTCAAATCACTTTTCGTCCGTCGTCCATCCGTCAGTCCGTCCGTAAGCAATTCTTGTTATCGCGATTTCTGGAAACAAAATTACAAATCAATCACTTATTCCTAGTAACAATGGACAAAAAGATCCTCTTGTCATTAGCTTACAATTATCGGACAATGGTGGGCGCCAAGATCTTTCAGGATCTCTCGTTTGTATGCGACACTTCATTTCCCCCTATTTTTAATGATTTCCTGATTATTTCTTGTCACGCTGACCTTTGACCTCTGACCTCGGCCTACATTTGGTATGCAAGAAATCCTTCCTCCTAGGGCATCCACTCACCGAAAATTAGAACTGTAGATAGAAAACTGTGAATGATCAATGATTTCCTGATTTTAGGCAACAGTGACCTTTGACCTCTGACCTCGACCTCAATTTTGGTACGCGACACATCATCTCCACCTAATGTATTCGCTCATGAAAAATTGTAACTGTGGACAGAAAACGTTCACAGATATAGACTGGACACAATCACTTCAGTGATTTCCTGTTTTTTAGGCCAGTGACCTTTGACCTCTGACCGCGACCTTCATTTTGGTACGCGACACATCGTCTCCCCATAGGGCATCCACTCACCAAAAATTAGATCTGTAATAGAAAACTGTCCCAGATATAGACCCGACACGAGGGACGGACAGACAGACGGACGGACGGAAACAGCCATCACATAATACATCCACCTTTTGGGCAACTAAATCATCGTTTATACAGTTCGGGCTTTGTCTTACAATTGTGGCATCGAAGTATGTGGAACCTAATGACAGCCATGTACCATTAGGTTCCATGTTGGAGCTAAGGTAAATCTTGAATCCTCGCAGAGGGTTTACCTGGTCATTTTTGGTTATTCGAATGAGTTCTCCAGTCGATAGCTCTTTTATGCATTCTCGTACATTTCATTCCCCATGCTTGTTTTGAATTAGCATGTCGTTTGACTTCCGATGTCGATTTCATCCCTACCTCACAGCGGATTGGCATGATCAGCTAGCTTAGCGCGTTCACGGATTGATTTGGTTTGGATGAAACCCCTTTGACCTATTTATATCCAGAACTAGTACAGGTTAGGTTGGATAGGGTACCTATGGGGTACTATGACTAAGTTGGGGTACAGTACCAGTACCTCATTTGAGATAGTGCTATACCCCAATTGAGGTATAATGCCATATCAATTTTAGTTTTCACATATTTATGCATCAATTCACATATCTTTCCAAACCCTGAGAGCATGGATCAGTTGATCACATATATGCCTTACTATAATCTTGGTCATTTGTCAGCAAATTATTATCATTAAACAGACTACACATTTTAATTTCATCGTCTAATTGTATTGAATATTGATATTGATATTTCACATATAAATTCAGACTATATATTGTGGCATTCTTCTATCTACTGGCCTCGTGCATATTAGGGATATACATGTAACTGTACTAGTAAGTAGCTCACTAAATGAATTTTTATGGCAAAAGAATGACATGCACTGCTAGCATGTGCACCCCTAGAAACAGTCATCTGCCCATTATTTCTGACACTGCCATGCTAGCAGAATGTGTGATGTGTCTGACATTTGAACTCGATTTGGTGACAAAATCTGAAATTTGTTTTTGGCTTGATATGCTCATCGGATTCTTAAGTTTAGTAATGTACCATGCCAGGAGATTCCCTTCCACTCACTTGCACCTGGTGGCAAAATGATCCTAAATTTGTTACTAGGTATTAAATACCATCACATAAGATGTCGCTTGAGATTGCGTTTCGCCCACTTGCGCCTATAGGTGGCGCAACCTGGTGTTAAATCAAAATTTGTTTTCAGCCATTAACTTGAACTGCTCATCGGAATCTCGTCAAATTTAGCATGCATGTATCATGCCAGGAGATGTTGCATGGGATTGCCTTTCGTTCACTTGTACTTAAAGGTGGTGCCACCTGGTCGCGAAATACCAAATTTGTTTCCGGGTAATAACTTGAGAACCGCTTATCAGATTCTTCTTAAATTTGGTATGAATATACCATGACATAAGATGTCACTTGAGATTGAGTTTCACCCACTTGCACCTACAGGTAGCACCAACTCGTGCCAAAATCTAAATTTGATTTCACTCATCGGATTCTTCTCCAATTTGGTATGCAAATACCATGCCATTATATGTCCTTTGGGATTGTATTTCGCCTGGTGGCGACACCTAATGGAAAAATCTGAAATTTGACAACTGCTTGACAACTGCTTATCGGATTCTTCTCAAATTTAATATTCATATGCCGTAAGATGTCGCTTGGGATTGTGTTTCGCACACTTGTGCCTACAAACCTACTCGATCAAAAACCCCTCTTCAGATTCTTCCCGGAATTTGTATGCTGATACATGTACCAAGCCATGATGATGCTTGGGATAGCGTTTCGCCCACTTGCACCTACAGGTGGTGATACCTGGTGGCAAATTTGGTTTCCGGGCAATAGGTTGACGATGCCTTCAAATTCTCGGCAAATTTGGTTTGCAGATAATATGCCTTGAGATGTCACTTGAGGTTGCTTCTCGGTTACATAATTTCCATGCTTCACTGCATGGAAACTATATTACAGAAGCAATAAATGTTGTCAACCATTCTGAGTTAATGGAAGGCAGAAAGACCCTTCTGCATCCAACGCCTATGAAGTAGCAGTTGCCTCCCTCATGTATATCCCCGGAGATTAACAATGCTAAAACATACTGCAACATACTGCTGCCATTTGGGGGGGGGGGGACCTACCATCCTCTGGCTGCTTGTTAGTGTAGGTTTGGCAAATTGTTTGTTCCTCACGGACCAATATGTGTAAATTAGTTGATTTTGGACATTTAAGGTCATTTCGGGGTCACTATTGGGGTCAAATAAGGTACTGTATGGCTAGCTCATTAACTATTTAAATTGTGGTCATCACTGCACAAATTTATCAAAATCGAGGGATCTTTATGCATTGCATTTTGTTCCCATTTTCCATCTATTTAAATATGCCAAAAATGAAGATTTGATGGTCAAATTCAAAATGGCGGCCATATAGGGTCATCAGAAAATCACTGACACTTTTGGTCATTGCCCATATAGTTCCAACGAATTATTCTTAGCTTGTTATGCAAATTAATCAAGAACATCTTATGCCCATTTGTAATCTATTTTCATATGCCAAAAAAAAAAGATTTAATGGTCAAATTCTACATATCGGCCATATGGTGTATGAAAATCACACTTTTGGTTGTTGCTCGCGTAGGCTAGTTCAAGGCATTATTCTCAGTTTTTAAGGTCCCTGGCCAGCCGTCTTGTGAGCATCCTCACGATGTCTACCGATTGTCCTTTCAGGTTTCTCACCTAGACATCAGAATTGCTACAGTAAAGAATCCTCATCATTACGGAAGGAGTGATAAGAAATCGACCAATCAACGATGAGATGTGTTGTGGGAGTCACGATATTGCATTCATGACGTGGCTATCCATCGTCAAGTGTGAAAAGAAAAAATCGACCAATCAACGACGAGATGTGTTGTGGAAGTCTCGATATTGCATTCATGATGTGGCTATCCATCGTCAAGTGTGAAAAGAAAACCAATGAAATCGTTCATCAAATATTGCAATCAGAGGCCTGCATATTCGTTGTGTGAATTGCTGAGAAGATTCGCATCGTCTGGAATGAAGTACTTCATCATCGAAATCGCGCCCACGGTTTGGCCAATTCCCGTTCCCATCCCCGTCCCGGTCCTGTTCCCGCTTTTGACTTGTTGCGTTTCATAGATCCATCTCATATTCACACTCATCCCCCGTTTTGCCAATTCCCGTTTGCCAATTCCCGTTCGTCAATTCCCGTCCGCGTCCCCATCCCGTTCCTGCTTTTCACTTGTTACATTTCATAATTCCGCCTTCCACCGTTTCGCCAATTCCCGTTTGCTAATTCCCGTTCGCCAATTCCCGTTCGCGTCCCCATCCCGTTCCTGCTTTTCACTTGTTACATTTCATAATTCCGCCGTTTCGCCAATTCCCGTTTGCCAATTCCCGTTCGCGTCCCCATCCCGTTCCTGCTTTTCACTTGTTACATTTCATAGATCCATCTCATATTCACACTCGCATTCAACATATTTTTTTATTACATGTACGTTTCGCTGAAATTCCGCCTTCCGTTTGCCAATTCCCGTTCGCCAATTCCCGTTCGCGTCCCCATCCCGTTCCTGCTTTTCACTTGTTACATTTCATAATTCCGCCTTCCGCCGTTCCTGCTTTTCACTTGTTACATTTCATAGATCCATCTCATATCCACACTCCTATTCAACATATTTTTTTATTACATGTACGTTTCGCTGAATTCCCGCCTTCCGCCGTTTCGCCAATTCCCGTTCGCCAATTCCCGTTCACGTCCCCGTCCCGTTCCCGCTTTCGACTTGTTACATTTCATAGATCCATCTCATATTCACACTCGCATTCAACATATTTTTTTATTACGTGTACGTTTCGCCGAAATCCCGCCTTCCGCCGTTTCGCCAATTCCCGTCTCCGATCTCATATTCACAGTCGCATTCAACATATTTTTTTATTACGTGTACGTTTCGCCGAAATCCCGCCTTCCGCCGTTTCGCCAATTTCCATCGCCGATCTCACATTCACGCTCGTGTTCAACATATTTTTTTTATTACGTGTACGTTTCGCCGAAATCCCCCCCTATGCCGTTTCGCCAATTCCCGTCGCCGATCTCATATTCACACTCGCATTCAACATATTCTTTTATTACGTGTACGTTTCGCCGAAATCCCCCCGTTCCGCCGTTTCGCCAATTCCCGTCGCCGATCTCATATTCACACTCGCATTCAACATATTTTTTTATTACGTGTACGTTTCGCCGAAATCCCGCCTTCCGCCGTTTCGCCAATTCCCTCGCCGATCTCACATTCACACTCGCATTCAACATATTTTTTTTATTACGTGTACGTTTCGCCGAAATCCCGCCTTCCGCCGTTTCGCCAATTCCCGTCGCCGATCTCATATTCACACTCGCATTCAACATATTTTTTTATTACGTGTACGTTTCGCCGAAATCCCCCCGTTCCGCCGTTTCGCCAATTCCCGTCGCCGATCTCATATTCACACTCACATTCAACATATTTTTTTATTACGTGTACGTTTCGCCGAAATCCCGCCTTACGCCGTTCCCCAATTCCCGTCGCCGATCTCATATTCACACTCGCATTCAACATATTTTTTTATTACGTGTACCTTTCGCCGAAATCCCCCCGTTCCGCCGTTTCGCCAATTCCCGTCGCCGATCTCATATTCACACTCGCATTCAACATATTTTTGTATTACGTGTACGTTTCGCCGAAATCCCCCCTTATGCCGTTTCGCCAATTCCCGTCGCCGATCTCATATTCACACTCGCATTCAACATATTTTTGTATTACGTGTACGTTTCGCCGAAATCCCCCCGTTCCGCCGTTTCGCCAATTCCCGTCGCCGATCTCATATTCACACTCGCATTCAACATATTTTTGTATTACGTGTACGTTTCGCCGAAATCCCGCCTTCCGCCGTTCCGCCAATTCCCGTCGCCGATCTCATATTCGCACTCGCATTCAACATATTTTTTCATTACGTGTACGTTTCGCCGAAATCCCGCCTTCCGCCGTTTCGCTAATTCCCGTCGCCGATCTCATATTCACACTCGCATTCACCATATTTTTTTATTACGTGCACGTTTCGCCGAAATCCCGCCTTCCGCCGTTCCGCCAATTCCCGTCGCCGATCTCATATTCACACTCGCTTTCAACATATTTTTTCATTACGTGTACGTTTCGCTGAAATCCCGCCTTCCGCCGTTTCGCTAATTCCCGTCGCCGATCTCATATTCACACTCGCATTCAACATATTTTTTCATTACGTGTACGTTTCGCCGAAATCCCGCCTTCCGTCGTTTCGCCAATTCCCGACGCCGATCTCATATTCACACTCGCATTCAACATATTTTTTTATTACGTGTACGTTTCGCCGAAATCCCGCCTTCCGCCGTTTCGCCAATTCCCGTCGTCGATCTCATATTCACACTCGCATTTAACATATTTTTTTTATTACGTGTACGTTTCGCCGAAATCCCGCCTTCCGCCGTTTCGCCAATTCCCGTCGCCGATAAATCAATCTCATATTCACGCTCGCATTCAACATATTTTTTTATTACGTGTACGTTTCGCCGAAATCCCGCCTTCCGCCTTCCGCCGTTTCGCCAATTCCCGTCGCCGATCTCATATTCACACTCGCATTCTACATATTTTTTTATTACGTGTACGTTTTGACGAAATCTCGCCTTCCGCCGTTTCGCCAATCTCGCCCGCCTTCCTACCGTTTCGCGGTAGCGTAAACCCCGGGCATTCGACTTTTGACTTGTTACATTTCATAGATCCATCCCATATTCACACTCATATTCAATATATTTTTTTATTACATATACGTTTCGCTGAAATCCCGCCTTCCGCCTTTCGCCAATTTCGCCCGCCTTCCTACCGTTTCACGGTAGCGTAAACCCCGGGCATTTGACTTTTGACTTGTTACATTTCATAGATCCATCTCGTATTCACATATTGCTAATCTAAAATATACGTAAACAAAATGATAAAGAACTCCTGACAATTTTGAAATTCAACAGATTTTTTTATTACGTGTACATTTCGCTGAAATGACGCCTTCCGCCGTTTCAAATTAAAATGGGTAAACTACATAAAAACAACATGCGTAACAGTCGGGCATATTGGGGTGAGCAAAGTGTGCATAAAAAAGCTACGTGCTACAGTAAAACTGTTGTATGTGGTAATTATTACAGAAAATAAGTGGGTAGATATTTAAGTATAAAACTTAACATTGTATTGGCATAACTGGTTGAGCTCTTTTAGAGCTTGTCAAATGACAAAGTTAACATGCTATTAGACATGTTACATACAATTTATACAGGGCAGCATGTTTACAATTATTGTTGCATGGTTACATAAAAATCATAATAGATATCTTTCGTAACCATGCAAGTTGCTATCTTAAATATTCAGTTTTGTTACTCATCTTCACATACAGTCAGTTTTGTTACTCACCTTCACATACGGTAAATTCTCCGAAATATGCAGGCGAGCCGCTAGTACTGTGGTTGTATGTGGTTAATAAGGACACTACACTTGGGTAGATATTTAAGTATAAAACTGGATATTATATTGTCATAACCGGTTTCGCTCTTTTAGAGCTTGTCAAATGACGAAGTTAACATGCTCTTAGATACAATTTATACAGTGCAGCATGTTTCCAAATATTGTTGCATGGTTACATAAATTCATAAGATATCTTCCGTAACCATGCGAGTTGCTGTCTTAAATATCCAGTTCTGTTACTCCTCTTCACATACAGTAAATTCGCTGATATATGCAGGCGAGCCGCTACAGTAAAACTGTCTATGGTGGATTGTGTTTGACAAGCTTGTGTGTGCCAAGCAAGTTCCCGGCGCTGATAAATTACGGTAATTATGTAAACCCCGGACATGACTTTTTGACAGTTTTACAGGACTAACATTTGACTTGTTACATTTCATAGATCCAGCTCCTATTCACACTCATAATAAGTCGCATTGCTAATCTAAAATACGTAAACAAAATGATAAAGAACTCGTGACAATTTTGAAATTCAACAGATTTTTTTATTACGTGTATATTTCGCTGAAATCACACCTTCCGCCATTTCAAATTAAAATGGGTAAACTACCTAAAAACAACATGCGTAACAGTTGGGCATATTGGGGTGAGTAAAGTGTGCATAAAAAAAGCTAAGCCGCATTGCCAATCCAAAATATTAAAAAAAATTAAAATGGGTAAAGTGTACATAAAAACATGCGTAACAGTTGGGCATATTGTGTGGATGAAGTGTACATAAAAAAAAGCTTCATGCGTAGTGGCCAGGCAGGCCTATCCGGCATTGGGTGGGTGAAGTGTGCATAAAAAAACTACGTACATAACGGTCAGGTGGACCTATCCAAGATTGGGGTGGGTGAAGTGTGCATTAAAATATATAGAAAATATTAAGGACACTACACGTGCTACATGTAGATATATAAGTATAAAACTGGATATTGTCATAACCGGATTCGCTCTTTTAGAGCTTGTCAAATGACGAAGTTAACATGCTATTAAATAAAATTTATACAATGCAGCATGTTTACAATTATTGTTGCATGGTTACATAAAGTCGTAGATATCTTCCGTAACCCTGCAAGTTGCTGTCTTAAATATCCAGCTCTGTTCCTCATCTTCACACACAGTAAATTCTCCGAAATATGCAGGCGAGCCGCTACAGTAAAACTGGTTGTATGTGGTTATAAAATAAGGACACTACACATGGGTAGATATATAAGTATAAAACTGGATATTGTCATAACCGGTTTCGCTCTTGGAGCTTGTCAAATGACAAAGTTAACATGCTATTAGATACAATTTATACAGGGCAGCATGTTTACAATTATTCTTACATGGTTACATAAAAGTCATAATAGATATCTTCCGTAACCATGGAGTTGCTGTGTTAAATATTCAGTTTTGTT